>JAVIAB010000051.1:11723441-11945941 GCA_032433765.1 Megaustenia siamemsis | reverse complement strand
GACTTGGGGAAAAAATGACAGATAATCAACAACAGAAAAAAGAACAAAGAACAATATGTGGACCGAAGCAGGATCGAACCCATACTCAGTGGCACATCGCCTTGCTACGAAAAGCCAAACGCTAGGGAACACTGCCACTAAGCTTTGTCTACCGTCAATGTCTCTCGTCATAGTATCTGCTAACCAACATCGCTGATCCGTGTTGGACACCAATCCCATCATTTTCCAGACATGTGTCACCCACAATCCCAGAAACCACCTCTCCCTGGCATGGTGAACACAAATAACACATTAAGATGTTGGATCTGGTATAATTCTAAGTTAAGAATGACAGGAACCTGATCACACGTTTCCTTTTACGAACTTGCCCTTCATAATAATTCTTGGACTTGTCCCGCCCGTCTACTACCGCCGCCCCTTCAATTGTTAAAGAACATAATATCTGCTTCTCGTAATAGGGTCAGGTTGCGGTGGAAGAGGGCTTGAACCGATCGGCTGCGGAGGGGAAGGCTGGGAAGGTTATTGTTGGGAATATTTGCTGTAGATGGCCTGGCTTAGCTGGATCCGTTCATTAGAACATTACTTGGATAGCATTGGAAGGATGGCAAGTATGCACAGGCACAAGATAAACACGGGGGAAAGTACTCTCCAGAATCCACAGAAAATATAGAATCTAAACATAATTACCTGTATATATATATATATATATATATATATATATATATATATATATATATATATATATATATATATTTATATCTACAAGTGGATATCAATGTGGAAGGAATAGACCCGGAGACAGTTCAAGGCTACATCTATATTAGACATACTATAACCAGTGATGGAACATGTAAAACTGAAATAAACAAAAGAATAGGAATGGTATAAAGTATATTTAAAGCCGTTAAAAAAATTAGTAACGTCAAATTAAATAACACCGCATCTTAAACTACGAATAGTAAAATGTTATATCTTCTCAACACTCCTGTATGGTGCAAAACATGGACAGTAGACAGAACATTGAAGACTTTGAAATGTGGATTTATAGAAGAATGGGAAGAGTTGAATGGAAAGAAAAAAAAGCAAATTGTCTTAAAACAACTAAAAATGGAAATAGAACTACTATTAATAGAATAAGACAAATGAGGGTTTTGGGGCACGTTAAAAGACACATTAGCATACTATAAGTAATCTTGGGAGGTAAAATACAAGGTAAAAGAGGCAGACCAAGACTAACATGGACGAGTAACATCAAAAGATGGACAAGTCAACCTATGACAACCTGCACTATCATAGCTAAAGACACAGGGGAATGGCGATTCATGGTAGCCGAACTTCGATGAGAAGACGGCACTCAATAATAATGATATATAAACATGTACTGAAGGGAGGTCAAAAAGTAATGCACACCAATTTTTTTCTCGGAAACTATTCGGGCAAAATGTGTGAAATTTTCACAGATTGTAGCTGAACATCCCCTTTACACTACCTATTTTTCAACATAATCTCCGTCCAAGCGTATTGCCTTACGCCAACGCGAAACTAGATCATGAATGCCTCGTTTGTACCAAGTTTTGTCCTGCTCGCGTAGCCATTTTTTAACTGCACGGATCACATCCTCATCATTGTCAAAGTGTGTCCCACGCAGGAATTTTGTGAGTGGTCCAAACAGATGGAAATCTGAGGGAGCCAGATCAGGGCTGTAAGGAGGATGGGGCAGTACAGTCCAACCAAATTTGTTGATTGCTTCCCGTGTTACCAGACTTGTGTGAGGGCGTGCATTGTCATGTTGAAGCAACAAATCTGCAGATGGCTTATTAGGCCGAACTCTTTTGAACCGATTTTTGAGTTTTGTCAGTGTATTGATGTAAGCTGTCGAGTTGATTGTCTCACCTCTTGTCATTACATCAACAAGAATCACACCATCAATGTCCCAGAAGACAGTGATCATCACCTATCCGGCTGATGGAGATGTTTTGAATTTTTTTCTTTTTGGTGACTGCGGATGATGCCATTCCATTGACTGCATTTTTGTTTCAGGCTCATAATAATGTGCCCACGTTTCGTCACCGGTAACAATTTTTGACAAAAACATTTCTCCTTCAACACCGAAACGCTCCAACAATTCAGAACAGAATGTTTTCCTTTGAACTCTGTGATCATTTGTTAGGCACCGAGGAACCCATCGAGCGCAAATCTGTGAATATCCGAGAGTTTTAAAAATTGCGATTGCACTTCCCTTGCTGACTGTAAGCTGCAATGCCAATTGCTGACTAGTGATACGCATATCCTTACGAATAATGGCATCAGCCCGGTTTAACATGTCTGTGCTGGTAGCCGAGGCAACACGTCCAGAACGCGGTAAATCATGCAGCTCCACTCGTACACTTTCTGCAGCTTTAATTCTCTGAACCCAGCGACTAACTGTGCTCCTATCGACTGCAGAACATTTGTACACTGCACACAGTCGTTTATGAATGTTTGCCACAGTTTCTTTTTCCGCAACCAGAAATTCTATGACAATTCGCTGTTTGTAACGGACATTGTTGACAAGCTCCATTTTAACGGTTCATAGATTGCGTAATATTTATCAGAATGCTGTGCAATTTGGTACACATAATTGGAACATGTCATATTCCAAGTGTGCAAAATTTCATATTCCTATCTTTATTATTAGCCGAGAAAAAAATTGGTGTGCATTACTTTTTGACCTCCCTACGCGGTTCCCTCACGCCTTGGTAAGCGTATGGAGGATATCGTGTTAATGACCATATTTTCATGACCGTTGCACAGTTTTCGCTGACATGTTCGATGTCACGCCAGGACCCCCCCCCCCCACTCCTCCCTTATTTCATAGTAAACAATCTCCGGTACCCATTTTTAGAATCAGGGTGAACACAGGAGCCTTGTTGGTCAAACAAAAAATTAGCAAACTTGTTGGAATTGAACCCGGTCGATTCTGATCAAGAAGCGATGGCGATAACCACTCAACCATCGAGACTCCTATGTCCTGCAACATACAATGTCTTTCTGAAGTGAATTATTTAATATCACTGCAACATACAAAGTCTTTCTGAAGTGAATTATTTAATATCACTGCAACATACAATCTCTTTCTGAAGTGAATTATTTAATATCACTGCAACATACAATGTCTTTCTGAAGTGAATTATTTAATATCACTGCAACATACAATGTCTTTCTGAAGTGAATTATTTAATATCACTGCAACATACAATGTCTTTCTGAAGTGAATTATTTAATATCACTGCAACATACAAAGTCTTTCTGAAGTGAATTATTTAATATCACTGCAATATACAATGTCTTTCTGAAATGAATTATTTAATATCACTGCAACATACAATGTCTTTCTGAAGTGAATTATTTAATATCACTGCAACATACAATGTCTTTCTGAAATGAATTATTTAATATCACTGCAACATACAATGTCTTTCTGAAATGAATTATTTAATATCACTGCAACATACAATGTCTTTCTGAAATGAATTATTTAATATCACTACAACATACAATGTCTTTCTGAAATGAATTATTTAATATCACTGCAACATACAATGTCTTTCTGAAATGAATTATTTAATATCACTGCAACATACAGTGTCTTTCTGAAATGAATTATTTAATATCACTGCACCAGGCCACGGCATATAGAGGATTGGTAGGGTGATCTATCATGATATTAATAACCCAGGACATTAGTCGGGCTAGTAACGGTTTATGTGGTTTTCTCCTTCAGATCGATTGAAAGGAATGAGACTGAGAACCACTTCTCTTATACTGCCACGGCAACACGAATCTTCTAATCTCCTCATCCATCCATTCATACATCCTTCCGTCGGTTTATCTATCTACTTCTCCCGATTTTTTCGCTCGCTATCTCTAAAATAAAATCAATTTTTTTTTTTTTTGGCAAAGGACAAATCAAATCTTACGCAGCGTGCTATTTCTCCTATTTCAATAATAATTTCATTTGAAAAAAAAAAATATATTTATACTGCTCTATTTATTGTTGAGATCAACGTATTGTGCTTACAGTAATCAGATTTGGTCATATTGATCTTGTGTGGCCTCTACGTTGATATGATTAGTTGTGTTAACTTGTATCATTATGCTTCTTTCATTTACATTGTGTACAATGTTATCTACGTTGATGTGATTAGTTGTGTTAACTTGTATCATTTTGCTTCTATCATTTACATTGTGTACAATGTTATCTACGTTGATATGATTAGTTGTGTTAACTTGTACCATTATGCTTCTTTCATTTACATTGTGTACAATGTTATCTACGTTGATATGATTAGTTGTGTTAACTTGTATCATTATGCTTCTTTCATTTACATTGTGTACAATGTTATCTACGTTGATATGATTAGTTGTGTTAACTTGTATCATTATGCTTCTTTCATTTACATTGTGTACAATGTTATCTACGTTGATATGATTAGTTGTGTTAACTTGTATAATTATGCTTCTTTCATTTACATTGTGTACAATGTTATCTACGTTGATATGATTAGTTGTGTTAACTTGTATCATTATGCTTCTTTCATTTACATTGTGTACAATGTTATCTACGTTGATATGATTAGTTGTGTTAACTTGTATCATTATGCTTCTTTCATTTACATTGTGTACAATGTTATCTACGTTGATATGATTAGTTGTGTTAACTTGTATCATTATGCTTCTTTCATTTACATTGTGTACAATGTTATCTACTTTGATATGATTAGTTGTGTTAACTTGTATCATTATGCTTCTTTCATTTACATTGTGTACAATGTTATCGTGTCCCCCATGGAACACACACACACACACACTAATTTGAAGTTCATTTAGAAACATATGGAACAATTTGCTGATATGGATGTTCTGTTCTACAGCTGTTCAAAATTGTCGTCAGCGTAGACAAGCTACGGCTGCATGTATTAGATAGTTTCAATATTTGTTAGATTACACGATGATAAAAGTAATGTTAATGTTAGACAATTTGTTAGATTACACGATGATAAAAGTAATGTTAATGTTAGACAATTTGTTAGATTACACGATGATAAAAGTAATGTTAGTGTTAGACAATTTGTTAGATTACACGATGATAAAAGTAATGTTAACGTTAGACAATTTGTTAGATTACACAATGATAAAAGTAATGTTAATGTTAGACAATTTGTTAGATTACACAATGATAAAAGTAATGTAAATGTTAGACAATTTGTTATATTAAACGATGCTAAAAGTAATGTTAATGTTAGACAATTTGTTATATTACACGATGCTAAAAGTAATGTTAATGTTAGACAATTTGTTATATTACACGATGCTAAAAGTAATGTTAATGTTAGACAATTTGTTATATTACACGATGCTAAAAGTAATGTTGATGTTAGAGAATTTGTTAGATTACACGATGATAAAAGTAATGTTAATGTTAGACAATTTGTTATATTACACGATGCTAAAAGTAATGTTAATGTTAGACAATTTGTTATATTACACGATGCTAAAAGTAATGTTGATGTTAGACAATTTGTTATATTACACGATGCTAAAAGTAATGTTGATGTTAGACAATTTGTTATATTACACGATGCTAAAAGTAATGTTGATGTTAGACAATTTGTTATATTACACGATGCTAAAAGCAATGTTGATGTTAGACAATTTGTTAGATTACTGCCTAGCTGAGAACTCGTAGAAACCTACTTGGATCTGGCAAGTGGTTTTTTATTAAAACCGGGAAGAGACCGCGGACATTGACAATGAAACTCCAGACTACATCAGACAGAACAAGGAAACAGCGGGGCATTTAACCAGCTGATCATCTTAGTGTGTATGATTAACAATGATAAATGTCAGCGAAGTAGATGATAAGCAAATAATTTGACAATTTTATAACTGGAGGTTATAATAATTATAATTTTGACAATAGAAACAAGAAAAAGAGTTCTTAAATGTTATGTAGAGCCAGTCTTAACATATGGATGTGGATCAGGGACAATAGGACAACAGACAAGAAAATCACTCGAGTCTGTAGAAATGTGGTTTTACAGAAGAATATTGAGAGTACCATGGACAGCTAAGAAGAGGTTGAAAATGTTCTGAAAGAGGTCAAAGCAAAAAGAGAGTTCATTTCCAATGTTAGGAAGTAACAATCTTCATTTTCTGGCCATGTAATGAGAAATGAACAGCTGGAATATATTGTAACAACTGGAAAAATTGAGGGACGAAGAGATAGATGGAAGAAAAGAGAAAAAATACCAGACAGCTTAAGAGAATGGCTTGGCAGAAGGCCAACAACGGAAATTATAAATAACTGTCGAGAACGAAAGTTGTGGATAAACATGATCACCTACGCCAGAAGGCCCGGGACTTGATGATGATGATAATAATTATAATCTAATAACTGGCAATACGGCACAGAAAAACACAGACCCTTATACACATTACTAACTGGCACTGAGGAAGTGATAACGCCAGTTCTGTGTGATGGTGCAGCACCTCTATCTGAATGAAAAAAAAATATAAAATTACTGCTGATAATACAGATATAAAACTGACTTATGTATTCTTTCTTTCTTTCTCTCTTTCTTTCTTTCTTCCTTTCTTTCTTTCTTCACTTCCTCTTGTCCCTGCTCAGATATCGAGGGAGATACAAAGTTCTGGTTCTCGCACTTTTGGCGACCTCACTCATTGTCAGTTGATGTTGTTGCAGCGATTCCTTGATGTTGTTGTAGCGCTTCCTTGATGTTGTAGCGCTTCCTTGATGTTGCAGCGCTTCCTTGATGTTGGTTGATGTTGTTGCAGCGATTCCTTGATGTTGGTTGATGTTGTTGTAGCGCGTCCTTGATGTTGTTGTAGCGCTTCCTTGATGTTGTAGCGCTTCCTTGATGTTGTAGCGCTTCCTTGATGTTGTAGCGCTTCCTTGATGTTGTTGTAGCGCGTCCTTGATGTTGCTGTAGCGCTTCCTTGATGTTGTAGCGCTTCCTTGATGTTGTAGCGCTTCCTTGATGTTGTAGCGCTTCCTTGATGTTGTTGTAGCGCGTCCTTGATGTTGTTGTAGCGCTTCCTTGATGTTGTTGTAGCGCTTCCTTGATGTTGTAGCGCTTCCTTGATGTTGTAGCGCGTCCTTGATGTTGTTGTAGCGCTTCCTTGATGTTGTAGCGCTTCCTTGATGTTGTAGCGCTTCCTTGATGTTGTTGTAGCGCTTCCTTGATGTTGTAACGCTTCCTTGATGTTGTTGTAGCGCGTCCTTGATGTTGTTGTAGCGCTTCCTTGATGTTGTAGCGCTTCCTTCATGTTGTAGCGCGTCCTTGATGTTGTTGTAGCGCTTCCTTGATGTTGTTGTAGCGCTTCCTTGATGTTGTAGCGCTTCCTTGATGTTGTAGCGCTTCCTTGATGTTGTAGCGCTTCCTTGATGTTGTTGTAGCGCTTCCTTGATGTTGTAGCGCTTCCTTGATGTTGTAGCGCTTCCTTGATGTTGTAGCGCTTCCTTGATGTTGTTGTAGCGCGTCCTTGATGTTGTAGCGCTTCCTTGATGTTGTAGCGCTTCCTTGATGTTGTAGCGCTTCCTTGATGTTGTTGTAGCGCTTCCTTGATGTTGTAGCGCTTCCTTGATGTTGTAGCGCTTCCTTGATGTTGTAGCGCTTCCTTGATGTTGTTGTAGCGCTTCCTTGATGTTGTAGCGCTTCATTGATGTTGTAGCGCTTCCTTGATATTGTAGCGCTTCCTTGATGTTGTAGCGCTTCCTTGATGTTGTAGCGCTTCCTTGATGTTGTTGTAGCGCGTCCTTGATGTTGTTGTAGCGCTTCCTTGATGTTGTAGCGCTTCCTTCATGTTGTAGCGCTTCCTTGATGTTGTTGTAGCGCTTCCTTGATGTTGTTGTAGCGCTTCCTTGATGTTGTTGTAGCGCTTCCTTGATGTTGTTGTAGCGCGTCCTTGATGTTGTTGTAGCGCTTCCTTGATGTTGTAGCGCTTCCTTCATGTTGTAGCGCTTCCTTGATGTTGTTGTAGCGCTTCCTTGATGTTGTAGCGCTTCCTTGATGTTGTTGTAGCGCTTCCTTGATGTTGTAGCGCTTCCTTGATGTTGTAGCGCTTCCTTGATGTTGTTGTAGCGCTTCCTTGATGTTGTAGCGCTTCCTTGATGTTGTTGTAGCGCTTCCTTGATGTTGTAGCGCTTCCTTGATGTTGTTGTAGCGCTTCCTTGATGTTGTAGCGCTTCCTTGATGTTGTTGCAGCGCTTCCTTGATGTTGTTGTAGCGCTTCCTTGATGTTGTAGCGCTTCCTTGATGTTTTTGTAGCGCTTCTTTGATGTTGTAGCGCTTCCTTGATGTTGTAGCGCTTCCTTGATGTTGTTGTAGCGCTTCCTTGATGTTGTAGCGTTTCCTTGATGTTGTTGTAGCGCTTCCTTGATGTTGTAGCGCTTCCTTGATGTTGTTGTAGCGCTTCCTTGATGTTGTAGCGCTTCCTTGATGTTGTTGCAGCGCTTCCTTGATGTTGTTGTAGCGCTTCCTTGATGTTGTAGCGTTTCCTTGATGTTGTTGTAGCATTTCCTTGATGTTGTTGTAGCGTTTAATTGATGTTGGTTGATGTTGTTGTAGCGTTTCTTTGATGTTGTTGCAGCGCTTCCTTGATGTTGGTTGATGTTGTTGTAGCGTTTAATTGGTGTTGGTTGATGTTGTTATAGCGTTTTCTTGATGTTGTAGCGTTTTCTTGATGTTGTTGTAGCGTTTCCTTGATGTTGCTGGAGCGCTTCCTTGATGTTGTTGTAACGTTTCCTTGATATTGTTGCAGCATTTCCTTGATATTGTTGCAGCGCTACCTTGATATTGTTGCAGGGTTTCCTTGATGTTGTTGTAGCGCTTCCTTGATGTTGTTGTAGCGTTTCCTTGATATTGATGCAGCATTTCCTTGATATTGTTGCAGCGCTACCTTGATATTGTTGCAGCATTTCCTTGATATTGTTGCAGCGCTACCTTGATATTGTTGCAGGGTTTCCTTGATGTTGTTGCAGCGTTTCCTTGATTTTGTTGCAGCGTTTCCTTGATGTTGTTGCAGCACTTCCTTGATGTTGTTGCAGCGTTTCCTTGATATTGTTGCAGCGCTACCTTGATATTGTTGCAGGGTTTCCTTGATATTGTTGCAGCGCTACCTTGATATTGTTGCAGGGTTTCCTTGATATTGTTGCAGCGCTACCTTGATATTGTTGCAGGGTTTCCTTGATATTGTTGCAGCGCTACCTTGATATTGTTGCAGGGTTTCCTTGATGTTGTTGCAGCGCTACCTTGATATTGTTGCAGCGTTTCCTTGATATTGTTGCAGCGCTACCTTGATATTGTTGCAGGGTTTCCTTGATATTGTTGCAGCGCTACCTTGATATTGTTGCAGGGTTTCCTTGATATTGTTGCAGCGCTACCTTGATATTGTTGCAGGGTTTCCTTGATATTGTTGCAGCGCTACCTTGATATTGTTGCAGGTTTTCCTTGATGTTGTTGCAGCACTTCCTTGATGTTGTTGCAGCGTTTCCTTGATATTGTTGCAGCGTTTCCTTGATGTTGTTGCAGCGTTTCCTTGATATTGTTGCAGCACTTCCTTGATGTTGTCTGCCCACCTTATTCTGGATCTGACGTTTGCTCCACTGTCCTCCTCTTTTAATATATACTTTTTATGGTAATGAATCACACGGCATTATTTCTAGTATGGCAAACTAATATATTCGTTTTTTGTATGTATTTTAGGATTGGTTAAATGTCTACTATTTATTGTATAATATCATTTTGATATTGTCTTTTCTGGTCACTACATGCGATATTCTCAGCAGTCTCATCTCTGTGGTGACAAATCTTTCTTTTGTGCTCAGTTGTAAGTGACCATGTTTGTCACTGGTAGCACAATGATGGATGAAAATACTCGAGACTCTGTATAAGATGTTTCTTTGTGGTAATAGATATTGCTTTTATTTGAACTAGTTATAAGGGATAAGTAAAGCAAAGTAAAGAGCCCCCGTCACGCCAAGTGGCGTTTAGGGAATATGGTGTTAGTGACCATTAATCTTACAGACCTTCAGCACATGATTTTTAGGGTAATGTGGTCGGTATTACAACCGTGCCGCTTTACTTTCTCATAAAAAATCCGGTACCCATTTAAGGCTGGGTGAACCCGGAAGCCGACGGTTGGGATCGAACCCTACCTCTTGTCCTTTGTAGTCTAGTTCACTAACCACTGAGCTCTCTCGGCTCCCTATTTATAAGGGATAGCTGTCCCAATACTTGGTTTGCCTTATTGCATCGTATGTCTATTTCTTCATCGCTTTTACCATCCTCTGAGAATATTCTTTCTATATATTGAAAGTTTTTTACTTGTTTTATAACTTGTTACTTGTTTTATAACTTGTTACTTGTTTTATAACTTGTTACTTGTTTTATAACTTGTTACTTGTTTTATAACTTGTTACTTGGTTTATAACTTGTTACTTGTTTTATAACTTGTTACTTGTTTTATAACTTGTTACTTGGTTTATAACTTGTTACTTGGTTTATAACTTGTTACTTGTTTTATAACTTGTTACTTGTTTTATAACTTGTTACTTATTTTATAACTTGTTACTTGTTTTATAACTTGTTACTTGTTTTATAACGTGTTCTACAACTATGTTTAAATCTTCTCCTTCTGTTGCTATAACTTCTGGAATTATAAATGCTTATTTCATGTTATCATTTTACGTTCTTTAATCAAGAGCAAAATATGTTGTTGAAGTTCTGTTTCTTCTAAAACTGTTAGCACCTGGACGTAAGAAAAAAGTATGTCATTTATGTCTTCACATTGTGATTTAGCATCCTTGCATATTTTGTCAGGATTGTGTTTAAACAAACATAAAACGAGAAATCGCAAACAAACGAAGAAGATCAAAATGACCATGAACCGATAATTCAACAAGTTAATACAGCTGTACAACATATAACAAGGAACTGATAGAGCAACATAACATAGGTTTTTAAGAGCCCGCAATTTTTCCATAGCAACATGTGGCTGTGAATCATGGATTATCGAGAGATCTGCTGAAAAATACATCAATGTCTTTGAATGCGAGTTTTATAATACTCAGAATACCAAGGATTAGAAAAGAACAAACATGTTAATTTGCAAAAAACTTACAATTCCAGAAAACTGACAAAGAACATACAAGCAAGAAAGAGAAAATAGTTTCCTTTTATAAACAACATAATGATTTATGTAAAGATAAGCTTTGAGGGCACTGTGTACCATGTGAACAAGAAGGAGAGAGAGAGAGAGAGAGAGAGAGAGAGAGAGAGAGAGAGAGAGAGAGAGAGAGAGGAAAATGAGTTATATATATCAAAGACGAGCTGGGATTGGCTGCTACAGTAGATGGACATCGCGAGCAGAAAAGAGACAACTTCAGAGATGTCACCTGGTCCTGTATTCCAGCGAAACAAGAAAGATGATAATGATGATACTGATGATGATGATGGTGATGATGATGATGATGAGGATGACGATACAATTTCTGAATTTGTGCTGTTCAGACGGGTAGACGAATTGTATCGTTTTCATGAAATTGAAACATGTCGCAAGTGGACAATTTCTCAAGACGTACCGATATTTTAACACTTCAACTAGTAGTTGTATATTTAGAATGATAGAGCCGCTCAGAATAAACCACAGGCAATTTGATTTCTAGGAATGATCCCTGACCTGGCCATAGAACATTTCATATTTATATAACGATACTTTTGTCAATGCAAACCTTAGGTGGCAGAAAATTAGCAGATTTGCCAGCATAAAAACAAATATGATTACAAGTTATGCTGATCTACAGGATCACACATCAACACGTCGTAGCTAATTCAGGCACTCGTCTACAATTATAATAGCGCCCCAGTGGTAACTGAGAACAGGAGCTAATTCAGGCACTTGTCTACCATTATAATAGCGCCCTAGTGGTAGCTGAGCCACAGGAGCTAATTCAGGCACTTCTCTACCATTATAATAGCGCCCTAGTGGTAACTGAGAACAGGAGCTAATTCAGGCACTCGTCTACCATTATAATAGCGCCCCAGTGGTAACTGAGAACAGGAGCTAATTCAGGCACTCGTCTACCATTATAATAGCGCCCTAGTGGTAACTGAGCCACAGGAGCTAATTCAGGCACTCGTCTACCATTATAATAGCGCACCAGTGGTAACTGAGCCACAGGAGCTAATTCAGGCACTCGTCTACCATTATAATAGCGCCCTAGTGGTAACTGAGAACAGGAGCTAATTCAGGCACTCGTCTACCATTATAATAGCACACCAGTGGTAACTGAGCCACAGGAGCTAATTCAGGCACTCGTCTACCATTATAATAGCGCCCTAGTGGTAACTGAGCCACAAGAGCTAATTCAGGCACTTGTCTACCATTATAATAGCGCCCCAATGGTAACTGAGCCACAGGAGCTAATGCAGGCACTTGTCTACCATTATAATAGCGCCCCAGTGGTAACTGAGCCACAGGAGCTAATTCAGGCACTTGTCTACCATTATAACAGCGCCGTAGTGGTAACTGAGCCACAGGAGCTAATTCAGGCACTTGTCTACCATTATAATAGCGCCCCTGTTGTAACGGAGCCACAGGAGCTAATTCAGGCACTCGTCTACCATTATAATGGCGCCCTTGTGGTAACTGAGCTACAGGAGCTAATTCAGGCACTTGTCTACCATTATAACAGCGCCGTAGTGGTAACTGAGCCACAGGAGCTAATTCAGGCACTGTTATAGTGTGACTCAGTCATGGGCGATAATGGAAGAATAGAAGAATATGACGATAGACAGAAGAATAAAAGAATGAGGCGATGACGATGTGAAGTAGGATAGTTTTAGGCGGCGTAGCAAAGACAATCTTCAGAGGATTAGCAAGGAGACGTTAAGTCTACCCAACTCAGTCGCTGAGTCGTAATCAACTTGAAGATTACCAGTGAAAGGCGGACATATGTCCAGTCTGAAGCTTGTAAGTTATGTAACGCGACGAAGGGGCGATAAGCTCCAGTCGCGCAGGTGTGGACACGGAGTAGAGTAGCACTAAGACTAGACCGGAAACTCTTATATCGGCAGACACCTTGAAGTCCAGAGAAGACCTGAGATGAAAGCGGACAATTAAACTGCCCCGCGTAAACAAAGGGCCAAGGGAGGAGTTATGTTGTAGGTTTTTAGTTGTGGGAAAAGGTTTGAGAAGATTGACAGGTTGTCGATTAAAGTAATAAACTATGGACATGGTCAAGAAAGGCGGAGTTAAGAGAGATAGTGACGGTCAAGAGACGTAGGTTAGGCCGTATCAGTGGTCGGGGGGTGTGGTCACCTGGGACTTAAACCCCGAGACCCTGGGAACTAGGTAGATTAGGAGAGGAGATGCCCAGAATGCTTTTGGGCGAGGAGCAGTAGCTAGAGAGACATTCAGCTACACTCGGGGAGACTCAGCTACACTCAGACCGACTCAGCACAATTCGGCCACACTCGGCCAGACTGAGCACATTCAAATACTAGTTCCTCAGCACTATCAGAAAGAGACATGCAGATGTACTTAAGAATACTATACGGTCAACAAGATAGATAGATAACCACAGATAGAACTTTATGAATACGAAACTGCCACGCACAAACGTTATTTGACAATTCACCAACGCCTGTCGGCTATGTCCAGTAACGACAATTTGTAATGCCACAAGTAGAAGTCATCAATAAAAACGTTGTTTATACTTGTACTAAAAAGATTGATGAGTTATATATGTGTGTCAAAGGAAAGTACAAGTAGTAAAGTCAGAGTAAAGAAGTTTGAAAGAAACTCTGCAACATCTTATTATTCCTTTCTGTTGCCGTGACGCAGGATTTTATTCTTTTAAAGAAGAAGATAGAAAGAAGCTATGAAGAAGCTCTGCAACATCACATTCCTTTCTGGTGCCGTGACCAGGATTTTATTCTTTTAAAGACGGACCTGGAAGAAAAAAAAGTAAGAATTTTCTCTTAACCAACTCTGACTTCCATCTACGCACTTCCAGCGTAAACCTACGCACTTCCAGCGTAAATCTACATACTTACAGCAACGAGTGCCACCGAGCAGCCAAGAAATTATAAGAAAAACACTATATTTACTATACAGAACACATTATGAAAAAAAAACACTAAAGAAGCTGTCAGTTCGTGACTTTTTACTATTCCGGAGGTGAAAGATTATTTGTGTTTGAAATAAATGTGAAATGCATCGGACAGCAAAGATAAACAGAGATCCTTATGCCTTATGTGAAAACTGATGTCCACTTGAGAACCTGAAAAAGACTAAGTAGTTAGTTAATTATTGTTTTAAATTAGTATATTATTGTGTAGCTGTTAGGATGTTATAAAGGTGTGCTAGGTATTCCATGGACTTCAGAAACATGTAAGTTGGATTTTTCTTATTTTAGAGATTTATTTGGTATGTTGAACAATGTTAGTGTGAAGTAAATAAGTTTTTTTCTTGAGTGTTAGTGGAAGAAAGTAGAAAGGCTTTGACTTATCTAAACGTGTGTGCGTGTGTGTGTTGCTAGCGAATAAGTTTATTATTAATTAATTAATTATCAAGATGAAGAGAGGCATGACTCCCACTTTGCAGACCCTGCAAGAAATTAGTAGAGTCATCACCGGTTTAGAAAATAGTTTTAGACAGCAAGAAATGAGTGCCAGTATCTCAAATTACTCTGGCGATCCATCCAAATTCAGACAATGGATGGCAGAAATTGAAAAGTATGCTCTCATTTTTCCTATAAATGAGGAAGACAAGAAATTAATAGCTTTTAAAACAAGTAGAGGCGAAGTATCTGACTTCATCCAGAGAAGGCTAAAGAATGAACCTTCAAGCACATGGAAGTCCCTCCAGATAGATTTAAAAACTAGGTATGCTGCTGTAGGAGATGCCTACACTGCTTTCATACTTTTGAGGAAGTTTAAACAAGAAAGAGGAGAAACAATAACTGCTTACAGTAATAGACTTTTAGAGCTAGCAGAGGAATCTGGTTTAGATACCGACAGTTTTGGTAGACAATTAATAGAGATTTTTATAGATGGACTAATATCCACAGATCTAAAACTACACTTAGCGAGGCTGAACCCTGAGACGCTAGATGAAGCGATTAATGTCTCTATTAAAGAAATCGGGTTCATGAAGAAATTGAATTTAAACCTACCTGAAGAACGTCCAACCATCAGTGAATGGTTTAATAAAAGAAAAATAGTAGAAAAGCCTAAGGAAATTAATCAAGCGAGTAATAGATGGAGAAATAAGGGACGACTAGGTGAATTGAGTAAAGAAGTATATGCAGTGAGAAGGGAAACAAGGCATTTTCACGGAAGAAGATTAGCACCCCAGGAATCTAGGTGGAGATGGAAGGACAAAAGACAAACTGCTGGACGTAAGAGCTATGAAATAAATAGTGTAGACAGGATTGAAATGAATAAAGTGAATGGTAGATCAAACTTGTGGACACAGCATGTTAACCCAACACCCAGGCGTGGTTGGCAAGATCCCTCTGGAGTCAAAGAGAAGCGCGCAACCAAGCACGTGGATGCGAGAACGACCAAGTGGTCCAAATCAAACGGCCCAAACATCAAGACCAACAGGCTGTCTAGCCTGAAACAATACAAATTAATCAGAAAGGAGAAGGAATTAGAAGAGACTGAGAACAGAATGATCGACAGTGCTACACAAACAGAAGGTACTGATAGAGAAGTATTAGTGACACAGGTAAGCAGTGCACAAACACAGACTGTAGAGGTTAGAGGACAAACTAAACATAATGATAAGATAACACAAACGAGGGAGGTGAAGAAACAAGTTAGAGACGCCTGTGTGGCTACAAACATCCTAGAAGATGTGATATCAAGAAAAGATGCCGAGATAAGAATTATGGAAAAGAGAAGTGAAAGAGATGAGTTGATGCTGTTAGAGCTGAAAGACACAGTAGATAGGCTAGAGTGCAAAAACAAGTGTCTAAAAACAAGAATTAAAGAGCTTGAAGCACTTGAAGAACAAAAGGCTGAGACTGACAGACACAGTGTATGTATGAGTCGAGAAGTCGATGAGATGAAAGCACAGAATAGCCAACTTTTAGGAGAAGTCAAAGTGTCCAAGGATTTAGTTGTAAGTTTAAGAAAGGAGAAATCAGAAGTAGATGACAAAGTAAAGAACCTAATACGAGAGAAGTCTGACTTAGAGGAAGAGGTAGCGTCTCTAAGGCGAAAGAAATCTACTACAGAAAATTTGAAGAAGGAAAACGAGAAAGGGAAACTTGATAGGATAGAACGCAACAGTGATACAAATAGTGTAGAGGTTGTAAGTAAAAGTGCTGAGAAGAAAATTAACGAACTAGCAGTGTTTCATGCATTAGAGAAAGCAGCTGATAAATATGCGCGTGAAATGGACAAGGAATTAGAGGATATGGCAGATGGGGTAAAAGGTAGCAAGAAACGTCCTGAAACTGACAGATTGCCTACAATACGAGAAAGGAGGGTTGCTGCCATAAATGAAGAGTTTGAAAAGACCCAAATAGAAAAGGCAGAGCAAGTGAAATTTTGGCCATTGGGAACACCAGAACGTGATGCCATTATCGCTGAAAGAAGAAGAAAAGACGATGAAAGAGTCAAAGTAGACCTGCCTTTTGCCATACGATTGGGACGACGGCAAGAGTTTTTTGACCACCAGAAAGAAATAGATAAAGGTAACAAATTCAGAGAAGATCATAGGTCAGAAAGAGGAGACCTGACAACCACTAGTGATGGAAGAGATAAAAGATACAAAAAGAAGAAACATACATATTAAGAATTGTAATTATTTTACTTGTGGATGTTGTAACTAATAATGTGTATGAGTCTACTAACTTTGAGACGAATTTTATATGTATAATGTCAGTGTGCACTGAATGATGAGGAGTCTGTAAATGTACTGTTGCTTTAATGAGGAGACAGAACTATATGCATGAAGATGTTAGTGAGTCACCTGAAGAAAACAAACAAAATGATAACCATGTTTACATCGGTTTAAAAAAAGTTAGAGTCAAGTTAAGAGAACTCAGAATTTACAGAAAATAGAGTATGCATGGAGAGAGTCTTAGGAGACTAAGAAGAGACGAGAGAGTCAGTGACCCGAGTTGGAGAGACTCTGAGTTATATAGGAATTCCAAGTGTGGAACAGCACTGTGAGATGTACAGATGTGTGTATGTAGTGTGTTGTGGATATTTTGATGGAAGTCTAGACAGACTAGATTCTGTATCAAATTTAAGTCATAATTTTGATTGCTATGTGTTTGAGATTACTCTATGCTTCAATGTTCGGTCTGTCCAAGACTGTGGGGTGTATGATTTGAGGAGAAACATGTTGTGAAATGCACATTTTTTAAAAGACAATTTTATGAAAATGTAATTATATGTTGACGGGGAGAATTGCCTAAAATTTAGGAATATGCGGGGAGAAGGAACAGATAAGAAGACTGTCGACCCGACATGAGTTGACCAGTAAATTAAGCCTGTGGCTAAGAGATTCTGTAAGAAAGCGTATTGCTATGCAGACAACTTTATTATCAGTGCCAGAAGAACACGTGATCAGGGAGAATAAGAGAACAGAGTAGACGGGTCTTGTTTCTTTTTCAGAACTGGCACAGATATGATGCCGAAGAAAGACTAAACACGTCTTATTAGGCAATTAAGAGAGTACAGTGCGAAGGCCGATCGAGCCTTAATTATTTCAGAATTGATGTCTCCACAAAATGTTTTGTATACATGAAACAAATATTGTGTCACAAAGATGTTTATTGAATGTCATGATATTGTTGTAGAATTATGAATGTTGTATAGGTAAACACCAATTACAGAACCTACCAGTTTAAATTAATGGACGGAAAGAAATGTGGGTTAGACATAGACAAAACAGACGCTGACCTCAATTTAGCCGGCCTACATTCAGGCTAGGTCCAGAGTGACGTCACGTTAGTCAGAGGCTTCAGAGCAAAACAAAGTGGCATGGCAGAGCCATGTTGTAAGATGATTGTATACATGATGAATTTTTTTTCAGATTCCAGTTTATAGATGTTGAATTTGTATTTCTAATTGTTGTAATAATTGATATACAAGTATAATAATTGATATGCGAATGAGAAAAAAGGAAATTGGTTAGCCCATTAAGGAAGTAGAAAGAGAGCAGTCACACTATGTTTTTATTTTGAGTTAAATTGATCAATGAATAGACCAATTCAACTGAAATGTTGAGGGAGATATATGTTATAGTGTGACTCAGTCATGGGCGATAATGGAAGAATAGAAGAATATGACGATAGACAGAAGAATAAAAGAATGAGGCGATGACGATGTGAAGTAGGATAGTTTTAGGCGGCGTAGCAAAGACAATCTTCAGAGGATTAGCAAGGAGACGTTAAGTCTACCCAACTCAGTCGCTGAGTCGTAATCAACTTGAAGATTACCAGTGAAAGGCGGACATATGTCCAGTCTGAAGCTTGTAAGTTATGTAACGCGACGAAGGGGCGATAAGCTCCAGTCGCGCAGGTGTGGACACGGAGTAGAGTAGCACTAAGACTAGACCGGAAACTCTTATATCGGCAGACACCTTGAAGTCCAGAGAAGACCTGAGATGAAAGCGGACAATTAAACTGCCCCGCGTAAACAAAGGGCCAAGGGAGGAGTTATGTTGTAGGTTTTTAGTTGTGGGAAAAGGTTTGAGAAGATTGACAGGTTGTCGATTAAAGTAATAAACTATGGACATGGTCAAGAAAGGCGGAGTTAAGAGAGATAGTGACGGTCAAGAGACGTAGGTTAGGCCGTATCAGTGGTCGGGGGGTGTGGTCACCTGGGACTTAAACCCCGAGACCCTGGGAACTAGGTAGATTAGGAGAGGAGATGCCCAGAATGCTTTTGGGCGAGGAGCAGTAGCTAGAGAGACATTCAGCTACACTCGGGGAGACTCAGCTACACTCAGACCGACTCAGCACAATTCGGCCACACTCGGCCAGACTGAGCACATTCAAATACTAGTTCCTCAGCACTATCAGAAAGAGACATGCAGATGTACTTAAGAATACTATACGGTCAACAAGATAGATAGATAACCACAGATAGAACTTTATGAATACGAAACTGCCACGCACAAACGTTATTTGACAATTCACCAACGCCTGTCGGCTATGTCCAGTAACGACAATTTGTAATGCCACAAGTAGAAGTCATCAATAAAAACGTTGTTTATACTTGTACTAAAAAGATTGATGAGTTATATATTTGTGTCAAAGGAAAGTACAAGTAGTAAAGTCAGAGTAAAGAAGTTTGAAAGAAACTCTGCAACATCTTATTATTCCTTTCTGTTGCCGTGACGCAGGATTTTATTCTTTTAAAGAAGAAGATAGAAAGAAGCTATGAAGAAGCTCTGCAACATCACTTGTCTACCATTATAATAGCGCCCCTGTGGTAACTGAGCCACAGGAGCTAATTCAGGCACTCGTCTACCATTATGATAGCGCCCTAGTGGTAACTGAGCCACAGGAGCTAATTCAGGCACTTGTCTACCATTATAATAGCGCCCTAGTGATAACTGAGCCACAGGAGCTAATTCAGGCACTTGTCTACCATTATGATAGCGCCCTAGTGGTAACTGAGCCACAGGAGCTAATTCAGGCATTTGTCTACCATTATAATAGCGCCCTAATGGTAATTTAGCCACAGGAGCTAATTCAGGCACTTGTCTACCATTATAACTGCGCCCTAGTGATAACTGAGCCACAGTAGCTAATTCAGACACACGACTACCATTATAACTGCGCCCTAGTGATAACTGAGCCACAGGAGCTAATTCAGGCACTCGTCTACCATTATAACTGCGCACTAGTGGTAACTGAGCCACAGGAGCTAATTCAGGCACTCTTCTTCTGCTTCTAACTTTTTAGCTCCCAGTGGAGCATAGGTCTTCAACAAACACTTTCCAAGTCATTCTGTTTTTTGCCATTCTTTTGAGATCACTCCATGTCTTCCCCATCATCTTCATCTCTGCTTCTAGCTGTCTTCTCCAAGAATTCCTTGGTCTTCCTCTTTGTCTTTTCCCCCGGTTGATTCCAAAAAAGGTCCTGTTGTGTAATACTCTCCGTTGGCTTCAGTAGTGTGTGTTCTATCCAGCGCCATCGTCTTCGCTGTATCTCTTTATCCACTGGTGTTTGACTGGTACATTTCCATAATTCTATGATAGTGATTTTGTCCTGCCATTTCCATCCTTTTATCCTGCGTAAGCATCCATTAATGAAAGTCTGTATCTTCGTGATTGTCCATTTTGTTGTTCTCCATGTTTCACAGCCATATAATAGAACCGCCTTAACATTTGAGTTAAAAAATTTTATTTTTGTATTTAACCTAATTTCTTTGGATTTCCATATGTTTCCCAGTGCAATGAAAGCTCCTCTTGCTTTTGATATCCTTATTTTGGTATCATTTTCTGTTCCTCCCTCTTTATCTATATTACTGCCCAGATATATGTAAGATTGTACATCTAATAGAGGTAATTCTCCTAGTTTTATTTGGTTATTACCAACTGTATTAATTCTCATAATGTTGGTCTTATCTCTATTAATCTTCAGTGCTAGCTATTGTGATCTCTCATCTAATATACTCATTTTATCCTGCATCTGTTGGTGGCTGTGTGATAAGAGAGCTAAGTCATCAGCAAAGTCTAAATGATCAAGTTATTTGGTCAAGTGACCACTGGATTCCATTTCTGTTGTTTTGAGTAATTTTCATAATCCAATCTATTGCCAGTAGAAAGAGAAATGGAGACAGAAGGCATCCCTGCCTTACTCCTGTTCTTATTTCAAATGCTTCTGTAATCTGTCCTTCATGCACCACACTACATTTCGTTCATTCGTCTACCATTATAATAGTGTCCTAGTGATAACTGAGCCACATGAGCTAATTCAGGCACTCGTCTACCATTATAATACCGCCCTAGCAATAACTTAGCCACATGAGCTAATTCAGGCACTTGTCTACCATTATAATAGTGTCCTAGTGATAACTGAGCCACAGGAGCTAATTCAGGCACTCGTCTACCATTATAATACCGCCCTAGCAATAACTTAGCCACATGAGCTAATTCAGGCACTTGTCTACCATTATTACAGCGCACATGTGATAATTGAGCGGTCGTAGCTAATTCAGGCACTCGTCTACCATTATTACAGCGCACATGTGATAATTGAGCGGTCGTAGCTAATTCAGGCACTTGTCTACCATTATTACAGCGCACATGTGATAATTGAGCGGTCGTAGCTAATTCAGGCACTTGTCTACCGTTATAACAGCACACAAGTGACAATTGAGCGGTCGTAGCTAATTCAGGCACTTGTCTACCATTATAACAGCACACAAGTGGCAATTGAGCGGTCGTAGCTAATTCAGGCACTTGTCTACCATTATAACAGCGCACAAGTGACAATTGAGCGGTCGTAGCTAATTCAGGAACTTGTCTACAATTATAACAACGCACAAGTGATAATTGAGGGGTCCTAGCTAGTTCAGGCACTTGTCTACAATTATAACAACGCACAAGTGATAACTGAGCGGTCCTAGCTAATTCAGGCTCTTGTCTACAATTATAACAACGCACAAGTGATATTTGAGCGGTCCTAGCTAATTCAGGCACTTGTCTACAATTATAACAACGCACAAGTGATAATTGAGCGGTCCTAGCTAATTCAGGCACTTGTCTACAATTATAACAGCGCACAAGTGACAATTGAGCGGTCGTAGCTAATTCGAGGCGCTTGCTAACATTCAACAGCGCCCTATTGATAATTGGAGCCGTGATAGCCCACTGGATAGTGAAATGTACTACAAAGTAGAAGAATGATCGAGTAAGTACCAGGTTTACCCAGCCCTAAAAGGGTAGCGGATCTTTCTTATAAAGAAAAGCGGTACCGACCTAATACTGACCACATCACCCCAAAAGTAATGTACTAAAGTCTGTGCAAATAATGGATACCGACATACTATTCCCTCTACGCCACGCGGCGTGACGGGTCTCTTTTCCTTGTTCAGTAATAATTATACAGTTATGATAGTTATACAAAACAGCGCATAGTCATAGATAATATCATTCTCTTTATAAAAATGCATCGCCTTTAATGTTTTCATAAAATGTCCATCTGCAGCGTGATCTCTGTTAATGCTTGCTTCAGTATCGCTAGTCTTATCCTGGAGATTTTAGGTCTCCAAGATGGCGGATCCAGTCCACGTCCTCTCGATCGCTGCAGAAAATGCACCCAGGGTCTGATTAATTTCGGATCTTCTTTGCACTTTTCTGCGTTAAAGTTATAAATTATGATATGCTTGATACATCTGTGTCGCTAAAGCGAGGTCTTAGGCCGACAACAGTCCGTTTTTGACGAATCAAGTGTTGTGAGTGAGACCTTCCACCGTCTAGACTTGATCTGTGCTTTACGTCACATTGGTGCTGTTAGAGTTCATGACCGACGGTTGTTGAAATTCTTTGACGCAAGTTATTTCCATGTTACACATTAATGTAAACTACTTCGTCAGCCGCAGATTTCTCTCTTTGGGGAATTTGCTTCGTGTTTTGTTCGTCGTAGGCTGCTTACAATTGAGTAATCAGACAGAAATCTAAAGGGATCGAGATTATTTGTTCGGCGACATTGGTGTGTGCTACGTCATCGTAATGGTTCCCTAAACCGACCGTGCGCAAATCTTACGGTCTGCTGTTTGATGTGCGACGGGGAAAATTTGACGTCTGACTGTGTGTCTCTATGTTAGGAATTGGAGTCATCAACGATGGCCTAACATCATCAAATGGTACGACGATAATCATTTTCAAGAGGACATGACTTACCGGTATATGGGGAAAGGCGGCGGGAACAGTTGGAGGCTGTGCATGAAAGGTGTTCCTAGTTGCAGTTTCCTCATATTACAAGTCGCATGTCTGTGTTAGTCACCTCTAGTGACTCGGGCAGATGGTGCTCGTAAACCTGGGAAGGCCGACCATCTAAGGGCAGAATCCCCCTACAGAAAAGATCATCTGCGGCCTTGCAGGAAGATTGGGGACAATCAAAGGCTAAGGAAAGCAAACCTGAACAAAATGCTGGCTGAAATCGAATGCACTGGGCCACTGGCGCAGAACACAGTGCAACGTTTTAACAGGTATTCAATCGGAGTGGATCTAACAGGCTTAAACAGGCGAGAGACTGGAGTCCTACTCTGATTGAGTCCTGATCGCAGTCAGACATCCTGGAGATTCCAACAATCTTCTACCGTTTTCTTCCTCGTTTTGATAACTTCCTGTCGCTTTGGTGATTATGTACACAAACATGTTGAGCCGCTGAAAGCTTGACACACGGAGAAGGCAAAAAATTACGGGAAAAAAATGGTTCTATTACAGAGTTGCACCGAAGGAATATTCCAAGACCGGCTTGTTGCAGGAGCTACTGAGTTAAGTGCTCTGTGCACACCGTGAGCTGTGTGTCTCATCCGTTTTGATCCTGCTTCGATATCCCGCTTGTTACGATGAATGATGATATCGTATGACAGGGAACAGTTGGCTGTGTTCACTTTCTGTGCGGTTTCGCCTTATGTCTTTTGGCGTGTGCTGAGACTGCTACGATGGGACTACAGTTACCTTTCTTTGTTTGGGAGATGAGTTATTAATTCGGATGATTCCACTGGCACGGGCGGTTGAGCAATTATGGATTTTAATTCGTTTGCAGTGATACCGAGGCCTTCCATGACCAATAACCGAAGGAAGACAACAAAAGAATATACGGCGATACAGTTCGTGCTTAGACGTAGTTTAACAAATATATACAAATGATGGGATGTGGATTGCTTCAGTTGTTATAATTCTTCTATGGTATTCTAATTGTAGCTTCGTCGTTAGTCCGGTCATCTCCGGGGAACTATTCCGAAGAAAAGAACCTGATACAGCATCTCGTTAGCATCCGAAATGATGATCACACGCACGTGGAAGCTTCTTGTAGCCCTCGAACGACACTAGGGAGTGATTGTTGCTTCTAGTGACTGTTTCACGCTAAATAACTCTTATATGTTATGTTGTTTGTTGTTGATGAATGAAGGTCTCAAGTTCTACATGTTAAACCACATCTTATTATTCACGTCTAAGTAAGGGGGATCAACTCTAATGATCTGTCCTATCTTGTGACTTCTCTTGGGTCTTCAGTCATGAAACATCGCGTGTCAGATATCTTCGTTTTACATGACTTCCTTGCTAACATAAGTATATACAATTATCATGTTATTTATTAAGATTATCGCTTTTCTTGTTCCAGAGCAACATACGCCTTTAAACTATATTTCTGTGTGACGTTACTTTCCTGTCAAAAGTGAAGTGTGAAATATGAATTACTTCTCGTAATACTTTTAACCAAACACGTTACCTATAAATGTATCTATGGACCATTAGAGCCGTGGTCGGCCCACAGACTAAGACACTCTTTCCCTGTTTCTAAAGTTTCTTTTCTAGCAGTCTCAGTCCTTGCAAAGATCTTTTATCAAATCTCACCATTTGTCTCTGTTCTGTGCAAGCATCTCGATCTCATTGAAGGAGCCGATTCCTGCTGCCTTTGCCTCCTTGATCAATATTCTTTCTCAGAGATTTCTCTGGGTCGGCCTCATTTTATCCTACCTGTTATTTCCCACTTGAGGGCTTGCTTCGCTATTCGGTTATTATCTCTTCTCATCACATGTCCAACATAATGTCCAACGTCTTTTCTTGATTACTGATATTAGTTGTTGGTTGATGATTTCTCTAATTTCCTCGTTTGTTTTGAATTCGTTCCACGCTATACCAAGTATTTTCCTTAGATATTTATTTTCAAATGCGTTCAGCCTTGTTTCTATGTCTCTTGTTGCTTTCCAACTGCCGCATGCGTACGTAATTACTTGTACATGCCAACCACTGAAACACACCTTGATCTAAAGTAGTTCTAAAATAATGACATATGTTTAATTAATATGGTGATCACAGATACATTAACACAACAATTGTCTTTTCTGTCCTTGGCATCTCGCTGTTAGCACATCTCTAAAGGATAACATGCGAAATAAATAGATAGCTCAGCCATGCTGGACACAGTGGCCAGGTAAGTGCTCCCTGAGATCACCGGACCTCGCTAATTATGACTTTTCCCTTGACGGGCTCGTGACGGACAGAGTATGTGCCTCCACTCCCCGCAGCAAACTCTCGATGCTCCTCAGGAAGGCATCACTGAAGCTATAATTCATTCACGATACATATGCTGTAGAATCTGGTCCGAGCTAGATTATTGCATCCATGTTTTCCGAGTAACGGCTGGGGCGCACATCGAGGCGTATGTGAAAACTGATAACACAACGTGAAACCTTTATGAGCGGATGTGACTGTAGCCACTGGTGTATAAGCATATTCAAATAAGTATTCATTTTATAACTTCTTGTAATCAAGGAGTGTTTTTGGGGACACCCTATATGTGCGGGAGTGTGCTTCGAGATACATTGTGGGATATATATATATATATATATATATATATATATATATATATATATATATATATATATAATGATGTTTGTTTCAAAGTAATAGATAGTATAATATTGCATTGACAATACAAATGAAAGAATAAATTCTCACAAACTCTTTTAGTTTTTAAGGATGCGAACTTACTACACTCGAAAGACACGGTAGTAATAGAAATAAGTATAGAACAATTGTGTCCTAATAGTTCACAGAAATAAGTATAGAACAATTGTGTCCTAATAGTTCACAGAAATAAGTAGAGAACAATTGTGTCCTAATAGTTCACAGAAATAAGTAGAGAACAATTGTGTCCTAATAGTTCACAGAAATAAGTAGAGAACAATTGTGTCCTAATAGTTCACAGAAATAAGTAGAGAACAATTGTGTCCTAATAGATCACAGAAATAAGTATAGAACAATTGTGTCCTAATAGATCACAGAAATAAGTAGAGAACAATTGTGTCCTAATAGTTCACAGAAATAAGTAGAGAACAATTGTGTCCTAATAGATCACAGAAATAAGTAGAGAACAATTGTGTCCTAATAGATCACAGAAATAAGTATAGAACAATTGTGTCCTAATAGATCACAGAAATAAGTATAGAACAATCGTGTCCTATTAGTTCACAGAAATAAGTAGAGAACAACTGTGTCCTAATAGATCACAGAAATAAGTATAGAACAATTGTGTCCTAATAGATCACAGAAATAAGTATAGAACAAATGTGTCCTAATAGATCACAGAAATAAGTATAGAACAATTGTGTCCTAATAGATCACAGAAATAAGTATAGAACAATTGTGTCCTAATAGATCACAGAAATAAGTAGAGAACAATTGTGTCCTAATAGATCACAGAAATAAGTATAGAACAATTGTGTCCTAATAGATCACAGAAATAAGTAGAGAACAATTGTGTCCTAATAGATCACAGAAATAAGTATAGAACAATTGTGTCCTAATAGTTCACAGAAATAAGTATAGAACAATTGTGTCCTAATAGATCACAGAAATAAGTAGAGAACAATTGTGTCCTAATAGATCACAGAAATAAGTATAGAACAATTGTGTCCTAATAGATCACAGAAATAAGTATAGAACAATCGTGTCCTAATAGATCACAGAAATAAGTATAGAACAATTGTGTCCTAATAGTTCACAGAAATAAGTCGAGAACAATCGTGGCCTAATAGTTCACTTAAATCAGTGGACAATCTTGGAGATCACTGAAATAAAAGAATAATCTTAATGACCAAAATAAGAGAAAAAAATCGAGGCACCGAGGTATAACCATAAGAATAGGAAGCTGATCTTCCATTGAAATACGTGGAATAATTTGGGCAGCCAGTATACACTGACATCAGATATTAACAAATGGGTGACGAGTATAAAGCAAATAAACAATTCTTGAGATCGATTATACATGGAAATGAAAAAATAACCTTCAAGATCGATAACACACAAAAATAATAAGTTGAAAACGTTGGACTCGATCATCGAAGGTCACGTGGTTGTCCTAAATGTTAGAAAAATGGCTGCCATAGGCGGGACATAAAAAATGGCGGGTTAATGACCACGTAGAAGTTCTATGATTTTTGAAATCTTGGAAGAGACGCAATTAGAATATGTTAGTTCTGTCTGTAGACGTCCATTTTGGTCAGATTTTGGGGTCACATTTACTACACTCCTTTAACCGATGCGGGAGCCGAGATAGTTCGATAGTTAGTGAACTGGACTACAAAGGACAAGAGTTAGGGTTTGATCCCAACCGACGGCTCCGGTTCACCCAGCCTTTAATGGGTACCGGATTTTTTTTTCTGGGAAAGTAAAGCGGCACGGGCGTAATACCGACCACATTTCCACAAAAATCATGTGCTGAAGGTCTGTAAAATTGATGGTCACTAACACCATATTCCCTATACGCCACTTGGCGTGACGGGGGCACTTTACTTTTTTACTTTTGACCGATGCAACGTTAAAAAACAATTTAGGTAATTAGAGGTACGACGTCGGCATCTCGACATGACCGGGGTTCAAAGCCTAATGAATCATTTCAGGGGGGGGGGGGGGGGGAATAGGTATGTTTACAACACTCGGGGAAAAAAGTGCACAAATAATCAACAGAAAACGACAAAGTACAATAGTCAACCAAAAGCTGCATCGACCCCATACTCCTCGACACTGCGTCTTGCCACGAGATACATGCTCTAGAACACACGGCCAACTGAAGCAAGTCGAATACAGGCGGTGGTGGTTTTTATTTAAAAAAACAGGAAAATTAAATACGTGGTTTCTTCGATAGAGGTAATTGTTGAGGATCTCTTCAGCTTGGCTCTCTTCTCCTGTCCATGGTTATAATCCGGCTCTTGGTCAACCTTAAGTTACCACTCTTTTCTAGTTTTGTAAAGAGAGATTTATATATTTGTACGCTAAAATACTTTATAATTTTTAAAGAGATTCATTTGTTTATATGCTAAAATAATTTATAATTTTTGAAAAAAGATATATTTGTTTATGTGCTAAAATAATTTATAATTTTTGAAAAAAGATATATTTGTTTATATGCTAAAATAATTTATAATTTTTGAAAAGAGATTTATTTGTTTATATGCTAAAATACGTTATAATTTTTGAAAAGAGATTTATTTGTTCATATGCTAAAATAATTTATAATTTTTGTAAAGAGATTTATTTGTTTATATGTTAAAAACTTTATAATTTTTTTAAGAGATTTATTTGTTTATATGCTAAAATACTTTATAATTTTGAAAAAAGATGTATTTGTTTATATGCTAAAATAATTTATAATTTTTGTAAAGAGATTTATTTGTTTATATACTAAAATACTTTATAATTTGTGAAAAGAGATTTATTTGTTTATATGCTAAAATAATTTATAATTTTTGTAAAGAGATTTATTTGTTTATATACTAAAATACTTTATAATTTTTTTAAAAAGATTTATTTGTTTATATGCTAAAATACTTTATAATTTTTGAAAAGAGATTTATTTGTTTATATGCTAAAATACTTATAATTTTTGAAAAAAGATGTATTTGTTTATATGCTAAAATACTTTATAATTTTTTAAAGAGATTTATTTGTTTATATGTTAAAAACTTTATAATTTTTTTAAAGAGATTTATTTGTTTATATGCTAAAATACTTTATAATTTTTGAAAAAAGATGTATTTGTTTATATGCTAAAATAATTTATAATTTTGTAAAGAGATTTATTTGTTTATATTCTAAAATACTTTATAATTTGTGAAAAGAGATTTATTTGTTTATATGCTAAAATAATTTATAATTTTTGTAAAGAGATTTATTTGTTTATATACTAAAATACTTTATAATTTTTTAAAAAGATTTATTTGTTTATATGCTAAAATACTTTATAATTTTTGAAAAGAGATTTATTTGTTTATATGCTAAAATACTTTATAATTTTTGAAAAAAAGATGTATTTGTTTATATGCTAAAATACTTTATAATTTTTTTAAAGAGATTTATTTGTTTATATGCTAAAAATACTTGATAGTTTTGAAAGGATAGATTTATATTACAGCAAGCTATAAATAAAGGCAAACATGAAATGAAATGGGGAACCGCGATAGCTCAGTGGTTAGTGAACTGGAGTAAAAATGACAAGAGGTAGGGTTCCATCCCAACCGACGGGTTCCGGTTTCACCCAGCCTTAAATGGGTACTGGATTTTTTTCTGGGAAAGTAAAGCGGCATGTGTGTAATACCGACCACATTACCCCAAAAATCATGTGCCGAAAGTCTGTAAAATTTATGGTCACTAACACGATATTCCCTCTACGAAACTTGGCGTGACGGGGGTACTTTACAAAGCTATAAATAAAGGCAAACATGAAATGTGAGATGAAAGACTAACTGGATCTAGTTCAAATAAAAACCAACCAAGAAGTCTCCACTTTGTGGAAAGTTAATGGCCACGGATGTGTTAACAAAATAAAATAACGTGAATTAATGGACATCTGCTTGATCAATAGTTTCAAGCCGACGAATTTTCTAAAAATTGAAAACAACAAGACATGAATGCTCAGATGTTACAAAAAATAATGGAAGCCCATCTCTCAGCGGAGAATAAATTGGGTGATGACCAGTGATAAGAGCAATCAAACTACATGTTTCTGAGTTAGTGCTCTCCCTTCACGAAATGGGACGGCACTAGTGATTCATCACAGACTAGGAGAGACTTGTCTTTCTTGAGCTGTTTAGCATCAAGAGTGGTGGTGGAGGAACGGTGCAGACGATGTGTTGTTGATGGGGAAGGCAAAGTGCATGTTCTTTTTTTTTATTATAGAGAATATGCTCTTTCTTTCTTTCTTTCTTTCTTTCTTTCTTTCGCTCATCTTTACTTTTTTCATTTCTCTATCTTTATTTCTTTATTTCTTTCTTTCATGTTTCTTCATTTTTTTCTCTTTCTTTCTTTTTTTAATTTTCTTTATTTATTTTTTCTTCCTTTATTTTCTGTCTGTCTTTCTTTTTTCTTTCTTTTCTTTCTCTTACTTTCTTTCTTTCTTTACCATTGTTTCTTTGTTTCGTTGTTTCGTTATTTTTTTCCTTTAATTTTTTTTCCTTTCTTTATCGTTGTTTGTTTGTTTGTTTCTTACTTTCTTTCTCTAATAAGTACGTTGCTACTAAGAACCAATCAAAGGGCTCATTATTTAAGTATCAAAGAATTGCTGACTTAACGATATTATGTTCAATTTGCTTTCCATCAACAGAGGTGACCTAGTTATTGAGGCAATGTGACTACAAATCTCTCAAGGGCAGAAAGAACGAGTCCTGCCAGGAACAATCATATATTTGTCCAGATCTATTATCTCAGTCAAGCAGAGTAAAAAAAAAGTAAAGTACTCCCGTCACGTCAAATGGAGTATAGGGAAATATGGTAATAGTGACCATACATTTTACAGACCTTCAGCACATTACTTTTGGGGTAATGAGGTCGGTAGTACGCCCGTGCTGCTTTACTTTCCCAGAAAAAAATCCGGTACCCATTTAGAGCAGGGTGAACCTGGAATCCGTCGGTTGGAATCGAACCCTACCTCTTGTCCTTTGTAGTCCAGTTCACTAACCACTGAGCCATCGCGGCTCTATTATCTCAAAGTCAAGGCTGTGTTCCAAATGTTGAAAACAAATATTACAAAACAATATATATTTTTTTTTTTCGATGTAAGAAAGAAAAATGTTGGACATGTGATGAGAAGAGATGATAACCGAATAGCAAAGCAAGCCCTCATGAGGGAAACAACAGGTAAGAGGAAAAGAGGAAGACCCAGAGAGACACTGAGAATAAAATTTATGAGAGAGGCAAGAGCAGCAGGAATCGGCTCCCTCAATGAGATAGAGCTGCTTGCACAGAATAGAGACAAATGGCGAGATTTGATAAAAATTATTTAAAAGAATTAAAAACTGCTAGAACAAAAATTCAGATAAGAGAAGAAGTCTACGACCTATGGCCCAGCTACGGCTCGAAAGGTCAATAGATAGATAGAAGAAAGAAAAATAGTTGTGGAGTGTATTGTGGAGCCAGTCTTGACAGATATAAGTAAATCATGGACAATAAGAAGTCGTGGAGAGAAAATTACTAGGATTTAAAATTGTGATTTATAGAATTGTGGAACGTGGTTGAACAGAGAAGAATATGAGTGGTGACACCATCATCAAGTACCGGGCCTGCTGGCGTAGGTGATCATGTCTCTCCACAACTTTCGATCTCGACAATTATTTACCATTTCTGTAGTTGACCTTCTGCCAAGCCATTCTCTTAAGCTGTCTTGTATCTTTTCTCTTTGCTTGCCCTCTATCTCTTTGTCCCTCCATTTTCCCAGTTGTTACAATATATTCCAGCTGTTCCCTTCTCATTGCATGACGAAAAAAATAGGATTGTTTCTTCCTAATGATGAAAATTAGCTCTCTTTTCACTTTAGCCCCTTTCAGAACGTTTTCATTACTCTTCTTAGCTGTCCATGGTATTCTCAACAGTTTTCTGTAAAACCACATTTCTACAGCCTCCAATAATTTTCCTGTCTGTTGTCCTATTGTCCATAATTCACATCCATGTGTGAAGACTGGCACTATATAACAGTTGAGAAATTTTTGTGTGTTTCTATTGTCAAAAAATGGATTGCCCTGTATCTTCCACATTCTTTGGAAAGCTGCTTTTGCCTGAGTTATTCTGCATCTCACCTCTTTTGTATAGTTTGAGCGATGTCATAAACCTTTTCTTCTTCTTCTTTCTTTCCTCGTCTGCCTTTCAGTGTCGAGGGGAGATATAATTTTCAGTCTTTTGCTCTTCTGTTCGCCTCTGCTGCTGTTATGCTTCCTAGTGCTTCTAATATTACATCGACCCATCTTTTTCGTGGTCGACCCTTGGGTCTGGTGTTCTCACAACGTTTGTTGAAGGCTCGTTGTGTAGTGTTTTGTTCTTTATGCCTTGTCACGTGGCCAAACCATTTTATCTGTTGTTTCCTTATATATTCTATGGCGGGGGCTATTCCTAGCTTTTTTCTCAGTTCTTCATTTCTGATCTTATCTCTCAGGCTGTTTCCTGTCATTCGTCTAACACATTTCATCTCTGTAGATGTTATTTTTTCTTATTCTTCTTGCATCTAGGGTCCAGGTCTGGCATTGGTAGCACAACGTTGGGATGAAGATTGTGTTGTATAGTGCTCGTTTTGCCTCCGAGTTATTTCCTTGTTGGACAATAGTGGTGATAACTGTCCAATGATTTGACAACCTTTGTAGCATCTTGATTCTATCTCTGCTGTTTGAGAATTATCGTTTGTCATTAGACTTCCTAGGTATTTTAATTCCTCTACTTGTTTTACTTGTCTGCCTTCTATAGTTATGTTGATGTTTTTTTTTTTTTTTTTGGCGACATTCATGACTTATGTTTTGTTGATGTTGATTGTCATGTTGTATTTTCATAATATGCTGCTGTATAGTTAGAGCTATGTCATAAACGGCTACTGTATACTTAGAGTGATGTCATAAACGACTGCTGTATACTTAGAACGATGTCAAGAACGGCTGCTGTATAGTTTGAACGATGTCATGTACGGCTGCTGTATAGTTAGAGCGATGTAATGAACGCAGCTGTATAGTTAGAGCGATGTCATGAACGGCTGCTGTATAGTTAGAGCTATGTCATTGAGGGCTGCTGTATAGTTAGAGCTATGTCATGGAGGGCTGCTGTATAGTTAGAGGGAAAATTGAAAAAAAAAAGAAAAAAAAGGTATGGTAAAAGCTTTACGTGGTTAGTAGACGACACAGATTTGAACGACGTTTCGGCTCAATAGGCCTTCAGCAGGAACAGACAAACAACAACACACACAGATATGTAAGTAAATATAACTAATCCTACATGGCTAACTAGTAATGAAATATCCCAAATAAAATAATCGAAAAATGTTAAAGAAAAGCAAATTGACTTCCCTTGTGTCGTGGGCACTGGTCAGGACGGCGAAAAGGGCGCGTAGCGTGGGTCTGGCTATAATATACCCCTGGACAGGGGTGGAGGGTACTAAAAATACACGAGTAGGGGAACGCTGTCTAGGTTACGCCGGCTAGCAAAGACGCCGACAATGCCTGGAAGTATCTAAGGCTCGTACATACAGGTATACTCACACTCACAGATGCGCGTGTCGATGCGTGTGTACAGGTGAAGTTAGAGCGATGTCATGGAGGGCTGCTGTATAGTTAGAGTTATGTCATGGAGGGCTGCCGTATAGTTAGAGCGATGTCATGGAGGGCTGCTGTATAGTTAGAGTTATGTCATGGAGGGCTGCCGTATAGTTAGAGCGATGTCATGGAGGGCTGCCGTATAGTTAGAGCTATGTCATGAACGGCTGCTGTATAGTTAGAACGATGTCATGTCCCAATCATCCTCTCTTTGAAGAGCAGCGAATGAGCGACACGACCATTACATTCGAAACTAAAAGTTTCAGGGACAAAAGAAGATCGGCAGGTCATATTTTGCCATCGACTCCTGTTACGTCTTTCCTTGACATATTTATTGTTGTAGACCTGGAGCAGTGGTCGGTGGTAACAAAGGACAACCTGATCTTATTACTGCTCTCGAGAACCATGACAGATTTGGTACAAACATGTCCACGATAACTAATTAAAACAAAATACCAGGGGCTATCAGAAGAAAGAAAAACAAAACCTAAAAAAGCAGACAAGCAGAATTTTTAAGAAGACATCTTGTCGACTTACAGACAAGTGTTAAAGGGAGTGTGGACGTAAAACGTTGGCTTAGAACACGACTCTTCAGCGTGGGCTCTAAGGCTCGACACTAAAGGGGCTTGTGTAGTAGACGATTTTCTTGCTGAATTAAGAGTGTCGAGGAAATATAAGCTCCAAATTTATGAGAAAATAAATGGAGTGATGTGAGCTGATACCACGTTCTTAAAAACGTACTTTAGGTTGTAAACCTTTAAGATGTGTCCATGTTTAACAATAAAAACTAAAGTTACGGCATTTTGCCATTACTGCGGTCTGCCGTCGGGACTTATAGGACCGTGGTATAAAGGCCACTTGTCCAGTGCAGTCCCCGCAAGGTGTTCGATGTCTGAGTTTTTATTTCAAACCCCCCCCCCCCCATATTACGCCAGTGCGGCTTTACTCTTTTATAAATCTAGTACCTATTTATGGCTGGGTGAACCTGGGATTCCTCGATGATGATCGAACCTAATCTCTGTCCTTTGTAGCCCAGTTCACACAGAACTATCGCAACCCCAAACACATAAGCGAGTATTCATTTCAAAAACGTTGGTGCTTTCTCGTTGACTGCAAGTAGTTTGTCAATGGAAATTATGGCTGTTACTAAGGCACTGGTTTGGCACGAAACACAGACATTTACACATGTGTGTTTCCTCAGTGACTCAAGGAGTTTGCTCAGAAACATTGCACTTGACTGGACTGGGCAGTGGTTAGAGTCTCTGGGGAGGTCTAGTCCAACAAAAGTCTTCTTCATTTTCATGCCAGGTCACGTGGGTGTAAGAGGGAATGAACGTGCAGACAGACTTGCCAGTTTGGCTGATGTTAACCGCTGCGACATTCAGAATGTTCTTAGGAGCGCTAGACGAAACCATTGTATCCGTTGCTTCTTTATGTATTCAATGGCAGGAACTATTCCTAGCTTTTTTCTCATTTTATCAATTCTGAACTTATCTTTCAGGCTCCTTCATGTCATGCGTCTAGCACATTTAATTTCGGTTCTAGTTATTTTTTCTTTTGCTTTTGAGTCTAGGCTCAATGTCTGACATTCGTAGCACGTTTTGATGACGATTGTATTGTAGAGTGTCCTTTTTGACTGTTCAATAATTTCGTTGTTGGACAATAGCGGTGCTAGCTGTCCAATGATTTGACAAACTTTGTTACATACAGAGTCTATTTCTGCTGTTTGTGAATTTTCGTTTGTCCTTGATACTTAAAATTCCTCCACTGGTTTTGGTTGTCTACCTTTTATCGTTACGTTGACATTCTGCTTCTCTTTTGCAATATTCATGACTTCTGTTTTGTTGATGTTGATTTTAAAGTTGCATTGAGTGCCTTTGCTGTTAAGTCTATCTAACTGCCGTTGCAGGTCTTCTATTTTTTCATGTGTGTGTGTGTATATATATATATATATATATATATATATATATATATATATGGGGAGCTGCGATAGCTCAGTTGTTAGTGAACTGGACTACAAAGGACAAGAGGTAGGGTTCGATCCCAACCGACGGCTCCGGTTCACCCAGCGCGACCACATTACCACAAGAATCATGTGCCGAAGGTCTGTAAAAATTTATGATCACTAACACCATATTCCCTATACTATGCTACTTGGCGTGACGGGGGTACTTTACTTTTATATATATATATATATATATATATATATATATATATATATATATATATATATATATATATATGCCTGGTTGTATGCATTGTGTCTGCAAATAGAATTCTGTTAATCTCCTCTGTCTGCGATGGGAACTTACATATTTAATTCATGTAGATAATAATCTAACTCATTTATCTGTTACTCATTTTCTAACATCGAACACATGTATAAATGTGAAGAATGTTTAAGAACATTACTAAAATGACAGTTTAGCATTCTAAAGATTGAATCTCTTATAATGAGACTTAACATATTTTGTTTGAAAATAATTAAAACACCCTCGCCCTGTGTTTAAAACAAAGACTGGCTGAGTCAGCGTTAATTATCCTCTACTTTGAAAAAAACAAGAGCCAAAGATATAAAATCTCCAGCCACTTGTTGCAGCTTACTCACAGATCCCCATTCGTTCATTAGCCCGCGACATGCTCACAGACATGCGCTTTGGCATAAAGCCTTATCAATCTCTCGCAGTTCAGTTGCAACTTCTTGCATTAAATCTGAACACGAGTGAGCCGAATCATTATTTTTTTTCTTACTTCTCTCTGAAGGCCCATTTGGGAGAAGAATCTCTACAAATGACAGAAAAAATGGTTTACGCAATAGCGTTACTAGAGTATTTAATTCCAAAGGGTGATGTGGTTTAAAAAATTACAAAAAAGAAGAAATAAAAGACACAAATACAGCCAGGGTGTACCAATAAAAATGTTAGCGGGTCACAGCAAGATTATTACAACGTGATTTAATTACATGTTGTTTTGTGTAGAAACAAATAAAACGAACGAACGAACACAGATGAGATTCTAAAGTAATTACAGGAGAAGTCTATAGAGGAATAGATGTATAAACGTGGAAAGCAATATTGTACTTAATAACGGACAGCAGGTGTGTCTATGGTGGGTGTAATTAATAAAATCGAAATTATAGGCCAAGGTCTGGAGACTGTGTTGGCGAAATATTTATAGAATTATATTGCCAGACACGTGGGCGGGTAGACACGTAGGTAGGCAAAATAGAGTGCCCGAGAAAATAAAAAGACACACAGAGACCCCATTAAAAAGAGCAGCAGCGAAAAAGAACGAGCAGAGACACAAACCCTAGAGTTTAGCAGGGAAAGATAGAGATAACCATAGATTAGCAATAACGACCAATATTTAGCAGAGAGAAATTATAAAAGCTACTATTATTAATGATATGTTAATAAATAGCAGATATAGTCAGTAGTCCACAACAGGACTAATGTTTAGACACATGGAAATGTGTTCTGTGATTTACTGATTCCAGGATTATAAGTGTCCGGTGGTTATCCAGACCGCCGCATAGTCTGATTATAATATTATTGATCGTACTTTATTATCTTCATCATCATGTGCCATACCGGTTGGCGTAAGCAATCATGTCCTTCCACAATCTTCTATCTACAGTACAGTACTTTATTATGTGATAACATAAATTGCGATTGTAGAAAAGTATTAATAGAACATAAATAAATATGTTCTCGTGTGATGGAACACCTCAGCAGTTTGTTTGACTGTCAAAAATAAAATGTATTTGAATGTGTAAAAGAAAGACGAACGGTCTATATGAAGTACGAAGCAGCACGGTTCGAAAGACAAATTATATGTAACAGTTCAAATACTTAGATATCCAGCCTTCAGTTCAAAGTAGTACAACACGAATCACATATAAACATATCTGGACGTAGTACAACAAGAATCACATATAAACATATCTCGACGTAGTACAACAAGAATCACATATAAACATATCTCGACAATGGCGCTGAATCACATTTATTTTTAAAGATGAAGATAGTATATAATTGAAACTGTGTGGAATAGCTCGGCCAGCCAGGAGGCTGCGTCAAACTGGAGGAATATGGGTGGCTGAAACAGGTGGAAGATGGGTGGCTGAAACAGGTGGAAGATGGCTGGCGATAACAGGTGGAAGATGGGTGGCTGAAACAGGTGGAAGATGGCTGGCGATAACAGGTGGAAGATGGGTGGCGATAACAGGTGGAAGATGGGTGGCTGAAACAGGTGGAAGATGGGTGGCTGAAACAGGTGGAAGATGAGTGGCTGAAACAGGTGGAAGATGGGTGGCTGAAACAGGTGGAAGATGGGTGGCTGAAACAGGTGGAAGATGGGTGGCTGAAACAGGTGGAAGATGGGTGGCTGAAACAGGTGGAAGATGGGTGGCTCGAACAGATGGAAGATGGGTGGCTGAAACAGGTGGAAGATGGGTGCCTGAAACAGGTGGAAGATGGGTGGCTGAAACAGGTGGAAGATGGGTGGCTGAAACAGGTGGAAGATGGGTGGCTGAAACAGCTGGAAGATGGGTGGCTCGAACAGATGGAAGATGGGTGGCTGAAACAGGTTGAAGATGGGTGGCTGAAACAGGTGGAAGATGGGTGGCTGAAACAGGTGGAAGATGGGTGGCGATAACAGGTGGAAGATGGGTGGCTGAAACAGGTGCAAGATGGGTGGCGATAACAGGTGGAAGATGGGTGGCGATAACAGGTGGAAGATGGGTTGCTGAAACAGGTGGAAGATGGGTGGCTGAAACAGGTGGAAGATGGGTGGCGATAACAGGTGGAAGATGGGTGGCGATAACAGGTGGAAGATGGGTGGCTGAAACAGGTGGAAGATGGGTGGCTGAAACAGGTGGAAGATGGGTGGCTGAAACAGGTGGAAGATGGGTGGCTCGAACAGATGGAAGATGGGTGGCTGAAACAGGTGGAAGATGGGTGGCGATAACAGGTGGAAGATGGGTGGCTGAAACAGGTGGAAGATGGGTGGCGATAACAGGTGGAAGATGGGTGGCGATAACAGGTGGAAGATGGGTGGCTGAAACAGGTGGAAGATGGGTGGCGATAACAGGTGGAAGATGGGTGGCGATAACAGGTGGAAGATGGGTGGCTGAAACAGGTGGAAGATGGGTGGTGGAAGATGGGTGGCTGAAACAGGTGGAAGATGGGTGGTGGAAGATGGGTGGCTGAAACAGGTGGAAGATGGGTGGCTGAAACAGGTGGAAGATGGGTGGCTGAAACAGGTGGAAGATGGGTGGCTCGAACAGATGGAAGATGGGTGGCTGAAACAGGTGGAAGATGGGTGCCTGAAACAGGTGGAAGATGGGTGGCTGAAACAGGTGGAAGATGGGTGGCTGAAACAGGTGGAAGATGGGTGGCGATAACAGGTGGAATTTTGGGGGCGATAACAGGTGGAAGATGGGTGGCTGAAAGAGGTGGGAGATGGGTGGCGATAACAGGTGGAAGATGGGTGGCGATAACAGGTGGAAGATGGGTGGCTGAAACAGGTGGAAGATGGGTGGTGGAAGATGGGTTGCTGAAACAGGTGGAAGATGGTTGGTGGAAGATGGGTGGCTGAAACAGGTGGAAGATGGGTGGCTGAAACAGGTGGAAGATGGGTGGCTGAAACAGGTGGAAGATGGGTGGCTGAAACAGGTGGAAGATGGGTGGCTCGAACAGATGGAAGATGGGTGGCTGAAACAGGTGGAAGATGGGTGCCTGAAACAGGTGGAAGATGGGTGGCTGAAACAGGTGGAAGATGGGTGGCTGAAACAGGTGGATGATGGGTGGCTGAAACAGCTGGAAGATGGGTGGCTCGAACAGATGGAAGATGGGTGGCTGAAACAGGTTGAAGATGGGTGGCTGAAACAGGTGGAAGATGGGTGGCTGAAACAGGTGGAAGATGGGTGGCGATAACAGGTGGAAGATGGGTGGCTGAAACAGGTGCAAGATGGGTGGCGATAACAGGTGGAAGATGGGTGGCGATAACAGGTGGAAGATGGGTTGCTGAAACAGGTGGAAGATGGGTGGCTGAAACAGGTGGAAGATGGGTGGCTGAAACAGGTGGAAGATGGGTGGCGATAACAGGTGGAAGATGGGTGGCGATAACAGGTGGAAGATGGGTGGCTCGAACAGGCAAAAGATGTGTGGATCACACATGTTTACAGCACTCGAAACAAAAATCACAAACAATCAACAATAATATTTAAAAAAACAAAGACCAAGAGATGGTCCTAAGCAGAATCGAACCCACTCTCCTCAGCACAGCGCCTTGCTACGAAACCACACCACATTTCAGGTAACTAAAAATATTGCTAGCATTGGCGATGCGTTCCACGCATATGCACTCATGGCTATAGCATAAGGTTACGAACACAATTCAAGGATAAATGATACATTCTGTATTGTCATATTAAGACAAGCTTATTGTCATATTAAGACAAGCTTATTGTCATATTAAGACAAGCTTATTGTCATATTAAGACAAGCTTATCATCACTGAACTTTTATTGTGTTAATTAGCTCTCTGATCTATTCCCACACAGCTCAGGAAGATCTCAGCACAGAACACGATCTACGAAACACCCGAAAAGGCAATAGTAGCAGTTTAAGCGAGTGTATCAACATCATTTGTAATTGTAGTATTCCAAACAGCGCCATAATCCTTGCTCTATTTTATTTGGATATCTTCTAAGGCGTTATGTCCTTGAAGAAAGTTTAGTTTTAGTTTAATTAAGTCGACAGGTCATCCGCATTACACATGCGGACCATAAGTCCATAAGTGATCAGATCTCCTCCGTAATATTTAGTATCAACGTGTAGCGACTAAAGACACCGGTGTTGTGTTGGCTGACAGGTCTTCTTTGGATTCCTTGTTTGGCTGTGCACCTGCGAATTTTTCAGGAGTGCACATGTCAAACGTCATAGTAAAGTGTGTAGAGGTAAAGACAAATGTTAGGTAAGATACAAGTCTTGAATCGGCGTCCTAGCACGCGAGTTTTTTTACCCATATGTGGTCGGCCGCCTATCCAGAAGTGTTCGGAGACTTCTGGATAGTGTCGCTTCAAGCATCGAAACCCATGATGCGAAGCGGCATTCCTCACTTTCCCAGAGTACTACCCTGGTACGCACTTCTGTCAGCGGCTGGGTTGACAACGGGGGTATTCTTTTCCCAACCACTAGTACAACTCACACTGCTTCAAGCGTGATTCGAACACGGGTTGTCCGAAAGTCGGTAACCCAGTCTGGGGGTTTTTCCAACTAGGCAACCGAAGCCCCCTATCGAGTGGTTTTCCCAACTAGGCTATCGAGGCCCCCTGTCGGGTGGTTTTCCCAACTAGGCTACCGAGGCCCCCTATCGAGTGGTTTTCCCAACTAGGCTATCGAGGCCCCCTGTCGGGTGGTTCTCCCAACTAGGCAACCGAGGCCACCTGTCGGGTGGTTTTCCAAACTAGGCTACCGAGGCCCCCTGTCGGGTGGTTTTCCCAACTAGGCAACCGAGGCCCCCTGTCGGGTGGTTCTCCCAACTAGGCTACCGAGGACCCCTGTCGGGTGGTTTTCCCAACTAAGCTACCGAGGCCCCCTGTCGGGTGGTTTTCCCAACTAAGCTACCGAGGCCCCCTGTCGGTTGGTTTTCCCAACTAGGCTACCGAGGCCACCTGTCGGGTGGTTTTCCCAACTAGGCTACCGCTCAACTGTGTAACCGTGAACTATACATCTTGCAAATTTTGCTCGTAGTTGCCACTTATTTTAAACTGCTAAATACTGTAACACAACAAGTTGCCATAGCACACATTAGTTTTGTGGTAAAATGTATTAAAGCAGTACACAAATCTAACTATAACATGATTGAAGAATATATCGTGCATGAGACATCTAACGATATATTTTGAATTACCTGAAATAAGATGGTAGAGAAGAGTGGGATCAACGGAAAAAATGAACTAATAACAGAAGAAATGACGTCAGGTCAAATGGATAATCATGATAATGTCAACATCTAACACGACAAAAAGTTAAACAGAGAAATAGAGAGAAAAGAAGTTAGAGAACGATTACGAACGCGTCTTTACAGAAAGGGTCACGGACGGGTAAAAGGGGTATAAATATTTATGCAAGTAATGTCCTTTAGAGTGGGTTTTCTTCGTGGATTCTCTGCCTTTGAACATCGCGAGACCCCTGAGGAGGGCGTGGGAATGATGGAGGCTATAAAAATGGGATCTGTGTTATCCTGCTCGAGTTCAGTCTCGTCTGTCTGAGCTAGAAATTACTGAACCTTCCACCATCCCATGCCTAAGGAATTATTTATGTAGAATCTTAAATATTGCCAATGGGTTCACTTGTACATTTTCTATTCATCCTCCAGCGCAACTACTAGAATGTATGCACGATGTAATTACACAGAGCATCAAATAACGATGTAGGAGAGATGGGTGTTCAAGCCGCGTGGCTTAAGCGTACCCAAAGGGAAAATTAGACCCCTGCGAAAGTGAAACAGTTTCTGTCGTTAGATGAATAGAGACGGATCAGAGTAACTGTGAAATGATTGGCGACAAGGCGGCTGTGCTGGTACAGACTAACAATTGTATGTGTTTACTCACCCGTAGAATAAATCGTTCCCATTTCTCACGGCCATCTATTACTGCCCTTTAATCTGCCATGAATTGTGACTTACTCCTATGCTAAGTTGATACCTGAGCCAGCCTTTGTTTGGAATATTCTTCATTTTATTTCGCAGCCCTATCTCCCATATGATATATTTTTTCCAAAGTATGTCAACTTGTTGACGTGCAACAGTACTTGTCTATTTAATTTTATCTTGAATTTGGGTGGGTATTTCTTTCTCTGATAGAACTTTCAAATCCGTTTATTGTGAGTCGTCATATAGTAATTCAGTTCCTAGAAATGATGCATTTTTTACGGGTCAGCTTGTCTTCGTTCAGCCCTCATCAGAACAGTTGTGTTTCGTGAGATTACCGCCCTTGTTTTCGCCTCAGTATTTCTTCATATATTAGGTACGTTCTTTTTTTTAACAAACCGTCTTGTTTTTGTCCACGAAGGTCTCAAAAGAGAGATGTTCTACATATCGGAGGATACATATAGATAATATGTGGCAATAAGTCAGCTAAAAGATAGATAATATGTGGCAATAAGTCAGCTAAAAGATAGATAATATGTGGCAATAAGTCAGCTAAAAGATAGATAATATGTGGCAATAAGTCAGCTAAAAGATAGATAATATGTGGCAATAAGTCAGCTAAAAGATAGATAATATGTGGCAATAAGTCAGCTAAAAGATAGATAATATGTGGCAATAAGTCAGCTAAAAGATAGATAATATGTGGCAATAAGTCAGCTAAAAGATAGATAATATGTGGCAATAAGTCAGCTAAAAGATAGATAATATGTAGCAATAAGTCAGCTAAAGATAGATAATATGTGGCAATAAGTCAGCTAAAAGATAGATAATATGTGGCAATAAGTCAGCTAAAATATAGATAATATGTGGCAATAAGTCAGCTAAAATATAGATAATATGTAGCAATAAATCAGCTAAAAAATAGATAATATGTGGCAATAAGTCAGCTAAAAGATAGATAATATGTGGCAATAAGTCAGCTAAAAGATAGATAATATGTAGCAATAAGTCAGCTAAAAGATAGATAATATGTGGCAATTAGTCAGCTAAAAGATAGATAATATGTGGCAATAAGTCAGCTAAAAGATAGATAATATGTGGCAATAAGTCAGCTAAAAGATAGATAATATGTGGCAATAAGTCAGCTAAAAGATAGATAATATGTAGCAATAAGTCAGCTAAAAGATAGATAATATGTGGCAATAAGTCAGCTAAAAGATAGATACTATGTGGCAATAAGTCAGCTAAAAGATAGATAATATGTGGCAATATGTCAGCTAAAAGATAGATAATATGTGGCAATAAGTCAGCTAAAAGATAGATAATATGTGGCAATAAGTCAGCTAAAAGATAGATAATATGTGGCAATAAGTCAACTAAAAGATAGATAATATGTGGCAATAAGTCAGCTAAAATATATATTACAATTACAGCGAGACTTAATTGAGACTCACCAGTTTCTTGATTGACCTATGCCCCTCATGCTAAATGTGGCAGAGTTTATCTTTATTTCGTTGTTCGTTTGTGTGATTCTCGTTTTCTAAGAAAGGCCACATGTAGACCCAAGCGTCCATATTTTGTTGTGTTTCTATTCTATTCATGGAATCAGTTCCACTGCAGTCGGGGCATCCCCATATCCGTACCAACGCCCGTCCCAGCATTTCCAGAAGCGTATGTAGACTGATTGTTTCTGTAAGGTGTTGATTATAGGTATATCTGCTTTTCCCACTAAGCACTCTGGATCGATCAGATTCAGTTTCCACCTTTAGACTCATTAGTCTCTCCATATATACATTCCAACTTATTCTAACTTATGTAAGGTGAAGTACGAGATTTTAATCGGCGTATAAGTACGCCAGTTTTCACCCATATGTGCTCGGCCGCCTATCCAGAAGTGTTCGGAGACTTCTGGACAGCATCGCTTCAAGCATCAAAACTCACGATGCGAGGCCGCATTCCTCACCCTGCCAGAGTACTACAACCCTGGTACCCATTTCTGCCAGCGACTGGGTCGGCCGCGGTTTTTTTTCCTACCACTAGTACAACTCACATTATTTTCGACGGGAATCGAACACGGTTTGTCGGAACGTTGGTAGCCTATTCCACTGGTTTTCCCAAGCAGGCTACAGATGCCCTCTCTAACTTATGTGCATAGAGTACGGTACAGTGGCTTATAATAAAGCTAAATATTGCGAAATGTTGTAGTAGTGTTTGGTTACTTTCATGTTAAATAAAAAAATAAAGTAGAAATGAGCGTAAAAAAGCATCAGGAAATATGAGAATAAAACATTTTAAATATTTAGTTAGCTCTAACGGTGGTTAGTTGGTTATCGATGTCCTTGAATGAACGATGTTAGGAATAACTGTACAATGATATTTGCCTTGCATGATAACTACTGCCCAGAGAACCTGACTGAGAAGTGCTGACACTATACAAGTCATAAGAGAAGAACTCATACCGATATTCACTAGAAGGATCACAGAGAGTGGAACAGCGTCCACATCCAACACTATAATATGAAGATTCCTAAGTGATTGTTACTGTCTGGACTTCAGAGTCCCCATTAATTACTATTTCTGCTGGTCTTAGTTCCACCGTCTAATAGAATACTCAGAGATTTATTCTCTGGCTATTCTCAACTTTAATTGGCAATTTTTTTGGTTCTTTGCCATTTGACATTTCGACAGTTACTAGAGAGTGGAGATATTTAATATAATATAGCAACTAGGTGGTTTATATGCACATACAACTCTACGAATAGGAGGGAACTGTTAATAATACGATGACGATCAAATTGCAAAAAAAAAAAATAATAATAATAGTAAAGGTATTACAGTATGTCTTCCAACATAAAAAAGCTAAACTTTAACAATTTTTTCGTCTCTTTTCCAACATTAAAAAAGCTAAACTTTAACCATTTTCTTCTTCTCTTTTTCAAAGTTAAAAAGCTTAACTTTAACCATTTTCTTCTTCTCTTTTTCAAAGTTAAAAAGCTTAGCTTTAACCATTTTCTTCTTCTCTTTTTCAAAGTTAAAAAGCTTAACTTTAACCATTTTCTTCGTCTCTTTTCCAAAATTAAAAAGCTGAACTTTAACCATTTTCTTCGTCTCTTTACTTTTGATTCTGCCACACTTACCGCAGCTCGTAAGATTTTTTTTTCTAAACAATTCCCACGAAGGCAATTTTCTTTGGGAAAATATGACGACTTTGCGTTTTACTTACCACATCACGTACAAATGTGTCGATCGTCACGGATATGGACGCTAATACTGTTCTCACCATCGCCACAACAACTAACAGTACATTGTGTTTTGTAAATTATACGTAAAACAGAAGACAACAATGTTTTGTAAATTATACGTAAAACAGAAGACAGTATTGTTTTTGTAAATTATATGTAAAATAGAAGACAACAATGTTTTGTAAATTATACGTAAAATAGAAGACAACACTGTTTTGTAAATTATACGTAAAACAGAAGACAACAATGTTTTGTAGATTATACGTTAAACAGAAGACAGTATTGTTTTTGTAAATTATATGTAAAATAGAAGACAACAATGTTTTGTAAATTATACGTAAAATAGAAGACAACACTGTTTTGTAAATTATACGTAAAACAGAAGACAGTATTGTTTTTGTAAATTATATGTAAAATAGAAGACAACACTGTTTTGTAAATTATACGTAAAACAGAAGACAGTATTGTTTTTGTAAATTATACGTAAAATAGAAGACAACACTGTTTTGTAAATTATACGTAAAACAGAAGACAGTATTGTTTTTGTAAATTATATGTAAAATAGAAGACAACAATGTTTTGTAAATTATACGTAAAACAGAAGACAACACTGTTTTGTAAATTATACGTAAAACAGAAGACAGTATTGTTTTTGTAAATTATATGTAAAATAAAAGACAACAATGTTTTGTAAATTATATGTAAAACAGAAGACAACAATGTTTTGTAAATTAGATGTAAACCAGAAGACAACAATGTTTTGTAAATTATACGTAAAACATAAGAAAACCGACATCATGCTACATACTGTAAGATTACGTTCTCTTACTGGAGTAGGGATTCTATGAGAAAGATGTTTGTTTGTGTGGTAACTATAATAACAGAGGCTCACCAGACAAAATTACAGTCAAGAAAATAAGAAAGGCGACGCAAATATTCCATTTGGGAACAGCATTTCCATACGACGACTAATATTATGAATTTCTTCATTTTCTGAGCTTCAATGTGGTGCTACAATACTATACAGTAGTGGGAAAATATGTGAAAATAGCATTTCCTCACACAAAAATCCATGAAAAGTTCTCGAAATTAACATTTGAAAGAAATAAGAAATCAGTAGTTCATGTAGAAACAACCGGAAATGCTAACATTTGTAAATCCTAGAGGTCGGTGTTTAATTATTTGTGACATATTGTAAAGGAGGATCAATAACATTATCACGGAGCTTGATAGTCTTAGGACATAGTCACTACCGTGATATTTGTAACATTAGGATACATTCACAGACAGGACGTTTGGTAACATTAAGATACAAGCACAGTCCAGATGTTTGATAACATTAAGATAGAAGCATTGTCCTGATGTTTGGTAACATTAGGATAGAAGCACTGTCTTGATGTTTGATAACATTAAGATACAAACACTGTCCTGATGTTTGGTAACATTAGGATAGAAGCACTGTCCTGATGTTTGATAACATTAAGATACAAGCACAGTCCAGATGTTTGATAACATTAAGATAGAAGCATTGTCCTGATGTTTGGTAACATTAGGATAGAAGCACTGTCCTGATGTTTGGTAACATTAGGATAGGAGCACTGTCCTGGTGTTTGGTAACATTAGGATAGAAGCACTGTCCTGATGTTTGGTAACATTAAGAAACAAGCACTGTCCTGATGTTTGGTAACATTATAATAGAAGCACTGTCCTGATGTTTGGTAACATTAGGATAGAAGCACTGTCCTGATGTTTGGTAACATTAGGATAGAAGCACTGTCCTGATGTTCGGTAACATTAGGATAGAAGCATTGTCCTGATGTTTGGTAACATTAAGATACAAGCACTGTCCTGATGTTTGGTAACATTAGGATAGAAGCACTGTCCTGATGTTTGGTAACATTAGGATAGAAGCACTGTCCTGATGTTTGGTAACATTAGGATAGAAGCATTGTCCTGATGTTTGGTAGCATTAAGATAGAAGCACTGTCCTGATGTTTGGTAGCATTAAGATAGAAGTACTGTCCTGATGTTTGGTAGCATTAAGATAGAAGCACTGTCCTGATGTTTGTTAACATTAAGATAGAAGCACAGTCCAGATGTTTGATAACATTAAGATAGAAGCATTGTCCTGATGTTTGGTAACATTAGGATAGAAGCCCAGTCCAGATGCTTGATAACATTAAGATAGAAGCATTGTCCTGATGTTTGGTAACATTAGGATAGAAGCACTGTCCTGATGTTTGATAACATTAAGATACAAGCACAGTCCAGATGTTTGATAACATTAAGATAGAAGCATTTTCCTGATGTTTGGTAACATTAGGATAGAAGCACTGTCCTGATGTTTGGTAACATTAGGATAGAAGCACTGTCCTGATGTTTGGTAACATTAAGAAACAAGCACTGTCCTGATGTTTGGTAACATTAGGATTGAAGCACTGTCCTGATGTTTGGTAACATTAGGATAGAAGCACTGTCCTGATGTTTGGTAACATTAGGATAGAAGCACTGTCCTGATGTTCGGTAACATTAGGATAGAAGCACTGTCCTGATGTTTGGTAGCATTAAGATACAAGCACTGTCCTGATGTTTGGTAGCATTAAGATAGAAGCACTGTCCTGATGTTTGTTAACATTAAGACAGAAGCACAGTCAAGATGTTTGATAACATTAAGATAGAAGCATTGTCCTGATGTTTGGTAACATTAGGATAGAAGCACAGTCCAGATGCTTGATAACATTAAGATAGAAGCATTGTCCTGATGTTTGGTAACATTAGGATAGAAGCACAGCCCAGATGTTTGATAACATTAAGATAAAAGCATTGTCCTGATGTTTGGTAACATTAGGATAGAAGCACAGTCCTGGTGTTTGGTAACATTAGGATAGAAGCACAGACATGACGTTTAGTATCATTATGATATAAAAGTAAAGTAATGAGCTCCCGTCACGCCAAGTGGCGTATAGGGAATATGGTGTTAGTGACCACAATTTTTACATACCTTCGGCACATGATTTTTGGGGTAATATGGTCGGTATTACGCCCGTGCCGCATTACTTTCCCAGAAAGAAATCCGGTACCCATTTAATGCTGGGTGAAATCGAAAGCCGTTGGTTGGGATCGAACCCTACCTCTTGTCCTTTGTAGTCCAGTTCACTACCACTGAGCTATCGCGGCTCATTAGCATACACGCACAGACATGACTTTTGGTAATATTAGGATGCAAGTATAGACATATCGTTTAGTAACATTAGGATACAAGTATAGACATGTCGTTTAGTAACATTAGGATACACGTATAGACATATCGTTTAGTAACATTAGGATACAAGTATAGACATGTCGTTTAGTAACATTAGGATACACGTATTGACATGTCGTTTAGTAACATTAGGAATCACGTATAGACATATCGTTTAGTAACATTAGGATACAAGTATAGACATGTCGTTTAGTAACATTAGGATACAAGTTTAGACATATCGTTTAGTAACATTAGGATACAAGTATAGACATGTCGTTTAGTAACATTAGGATACAAGTATAGACATGTCGTTTAGTAGCATTAGGATACAAGTATAGACATATCGTTTAGTAACATTAGGATACAAGTATAGACATGTCGTTTAGTAACATTAGGATACAAGTATAGACATGTCGTTTAGTAACATTAGGATAGAAGTATAGACATATCGTTTAGTAACATTAGTATACAAGTATAGACATGTCGTTTAGTAACATTAGGAATCACGTATAGACATGTCGTTTAGTATCATTAGGATACAAGTATAGACATGTCGTTTAGTAACATTAGGATACAAGTATATACATGTCGTTCAGTATCATTAGGATACAAGTATAGACATGTCGTTTAGTATCATTAGGATACAAGTATAGACATGTCGTTTAGTATCATTAGGATACAAGTATAGACATGTCGTTTAGTATCATTAGGATACAAGTATAGACATGTCGTTTAGTATCATTAGGATACAAGTATAGACATGTCGTTTAGTATCATTAGGATACAAGTATAGACATATCGTTTAGTATCATTAGGATACAAGTATAGACATGTCGTTTAGTATCATTAGGATACAAGTATAGACATATCGTTTAGTATCATTAGGATACAAGTATAGACATATCGTTTAGTATCATTAGGATACAAGTATAGACATATCGTTTAGTAACATTAGGATACAAGTATAGACATATCGTTTAGTATCATTAGGATACAAGTATAGACGTGTCGTTTAGTATCATTAGGATACAAGTATAGACGTGTCGTTTAGTATCATTAGGATACAAGTATAGACGTGTCGTTTAGTATCATTAGGATACAAGTATAGACGTGTCGTTTAGTAACATTAGGATACAAGTATAGACATGTCGTTTAGTATCATTAGGATACAAGTATAGACATGTCGTTTAGTATCATTAGGATACAAGTATAGACGTGTCGTTTAGTATCATTAAGAAAGTGATTTCTGCTATGGTTGTGACGTTCACGATGACGAGTAAATCAGTGATTGCATTGAGTGTTGCGTGTGTTAGATGTCAACGACGTTTAAAAACGTGATTACAAGAGTACACTCCAGTACTTTTAGGTGCAGAGTAGGGATCATCATGTGCCAGGTCCAGCAAGCCAGTAGGGGAGTTGTTCTCTTCATTGTACTCATACTATAAACATTTAAATGATGAGGTTGCTACGACAATGTGACCGACGAACACCGATCAGTTGGAAAATGGTCGCTAAACGAATGCAATGCAAAAGATCAGAGAAAAGAGTGAATAACAAGATATGAAAATAGAACACAGCGGGCATGGGAAACCATTTTCCAGGTAACGGAGAAAATGACCACCTTATTAGATGTTGAAAGACCTTATAGAGTAACTGCAGGAGTGTGATTATAGCGAATAAATGAACATCTAAACTATTCGCAGTAACATCTGGAGTAAGACAAGGCTGCGTGTTGTCACCACTCTTGTTTATCATTTACATTAATAGAATGCACATCGTTACCAAATCACAGTATAAAGACATCAATTAGCTACCTCTTCTGACGACCAGGTCTTCATACCATGGAAACATAACTTCAACTTCAACACCATCCGTTGTCCTTGAATGGAGAATGCAAAATGTATAACATGAAAATAATGATTAAAAAAGCAGAAATCATATCAATATTAAGACAAAAAGAAGATATTAAACATAGCTTTAGAACATCAAGTTATAAAACAAGTAACAAACTGTAAATATCTGGGAAATATATTCTCTGAAGTTGGTAAAATCTATAAAGAAATAGACATATCTATCTATTGACCTTTCGAGCCGTAACCGGCCCATAGGGCGTAGACCAAGATACACCTTCTCCTATATGAATTTTTGTTCTAGCAGTTTTCTTTTAAAGATATTTTATCAAATCTCGCCATCTGTCTCTGTTCTGTGCAAGCAGTTCTATCTCATTGAGGGAGCCGATTCCTGCTGCTCTTGCCTCTCTCATCAATGTTCTTCTCAGTGTCTCCCTGGGTCTTCCTCTTTTTCTTTTACCTGTTGTTTCCCATATGAGGGCTTGCTTTGCTATTCGATTATTATCTCTTCTCATCACATGTCCAACGTATGACCATCGTCTTTTCTTTATTACTGAAGATATTAGTGGTTGATTGGCGATTTCTCTAATTTCCTCGTTTGTTTTGAATTCGTTCCATTCTATACCAAGTATTTTCCTTAGACATTTATTTTCGAATGCGTTCAACTTTGTTTCTATATTTCTTGTTGTTTTCCAGCTTTCACACGCATACGTAAGGGTTGATAGTACATTTGATTTGAATAGCCTAAGTTTTGTGTTTGTGCTAATGAGTTTTGATTTCCACAACTTTTCAAGGCTTCTGAAAGACATTGCTGCTTTAGCCAGTCTGATTCTAATTTCTTTGCTCGTATCCCCTTCTCGATCAATGTGACTTCCAAGATAGATGAAGTGATCGATCTCTTCTACTGGTTTGTTTTCCATGTATATTTTGTCACTTGTTGGAATTAAACTTTTCATGACTTTAGTCTTTTCATGATTGACCTCAAGCCCAATTTTGCTGGCTATTGATGATAGTTCATTTGTGTTTTCCTGCATCGTTTTTATCTGACTGCTGATGAGAACTATGTCATCAGCAAAGTCCAGGTCATCCAAATGGTCTCCTTGTATCCATTCGATGCCTTTATTACCAGTGCAGCATTTCTTCATTATGAAGTCCATAACAATTCCAAATAACAAGGGCGATAAAATACATCCTTGTTTAACCCCAGTTTCTATTGGGAAACATTCGCTCAGTCCTTCCTCTGTTCGAACTGCACATGTGTAACCATCATACATGTCTTTGATAATATTTATGATTTTTGATGGTAAGCCATATTGCTTCAGAATTTTCCACAAAGAATCTCTATGAATACTATCAAATGCTTTTTTGAAGTCGATGAAGTTAAGTACAAAAGGTTTTTGCTTTTCAATGTGTTCCTCCAATATAAGTCGTAGAGTGAAAATGTGGTCAAGACAGCTTCTCCCTTTTCTAAACCCAGCCTGTTCTTCACGCATTACTGTATCTATTGAATCCTTTATTCTATTTAGGATGATTTTACAGAATAATTTTGAGGCAACTGACAAAAGTGTCACGCCTCTCCAATTGTTACAATCTCTAAGATTGCCCTTTTTTGGGATCTTAACAATGATTCCTTTTTTCCATTTATGAGGCGTCTTCTCTGTTTTCCAAATGATGTTGAACATTTTTTGGAGATGTATTAAATTATGGCTATCAATTGCCTTGAGGATCTCAGCTGTTAACTTATCCTCTCCAGCAGCCTTGTTATTGGTCATTAGCTTTAAGGTGGTTTCTATTTCACTCAAGGTGAAGTCATCTAAATTTACATCTAATTCTGCTGCTGGTGTTTCAGCTTCAAAATCTATTAAACTGTGAGGTAGTGGACGGTTAAGAATTTCTTTGAAGTGTTCCGCCCAACGGGCTTTTATGTCTGCGCTTGTTGTTAGCATTAATCCAGATTTGTCTAGAATTGGTGTTCCACTGGATGTATAGGTGTTTGTCAGCATCTTTTGTACAGTATAAAGAGTTCTGCTGTCTCCTGTAATTGCAGCTGTCTCTGCTTTCTCTGCCAAGTTGTCTATATAAGCTCTTGTATCTCTTCTTGCCGAACTTTTCACTTTGTTGTCTAATTCTTTGTATGTTGCTTTTGCCAGAACCTTTCCAAGATCTGTCTTTACATTAGTCATGGCTCTCTTCGCTTCTCTTCTTTCTTTGATGTATTTCCATGTGGTGTCTGAGATCCAAGCTCGTTTTTCCATTTTCTTCAGTCCAGCACTTGCTTCTGCTGCTGTCATTAGTATTTTGCTCTGTGAGTCCCACATTTCATTGATATCTAAGTCTATTTCACCAAGTGCTGAATAACAATTACTTAGCTCTATGTTAAACTTTTCCTTTATTGCTTCATCTTTCAGTTTATGACTATCAATTTTATGTGTAATTGACCTCTTCTGTTGGTTTCTAAATTTTAATCTTATTTTCCCAATGCACAGGTTGTGGTCACTATTAACATCAGCACCTCTGTATGCTCTTACATCTATTAATGATGATCTGAATTGTTGTTTAATACATAGGTGGTCAATTTGATTTGATGTTCTATCATCAGGAGATATCCATGTTGTTTTGTGGATATTTTTATGTGGAAATAATGTCCCACCTATAACTAAATTTTCTATTAAACATAATTCTATTAATCTTTCTCCATTCTGACTTGTTGTATTACAGCCTTCTCTCCCCATCACATGTTCCACTCCTGCGTTATCTTGTCCTACTTTGGCGTTGAAGTCTCCCATTACAATTAAAAGATCGTGTTTTGGTATTTTGTTTATAAGTTGTTGCAGTTGGTTATAAAAATCATCCTTAACTTCATCATCAGCTTCGTTAGTAGGCGCATAACATTGAATAATTGATATATACATAATAGACATATGATGAAACAAAAAATTGGGACACCTATCACTATACACAACACAAAGCAATACCTATTACTACCAAGAAACATCTTATACAGAGTATATTCATTCCAACATTGTGCTAACAACGCCAAACATGGTCACATACAACTAACATAAAAGAAAGCTTGTCGCCACAGAGACACAATATCTGAGAAAAGTGCTTGGAGTGACCATTAAAAAAAACAGAATCAGAAACGACATTATAAGAGAAGAGAGTAGGAAATGAGCCAATCCTAAGCTCATACATAAATAACAAACAAACCCGTTTGTCCAACTAGAAAGAATGTCATGTGATTACTTAATATACAAAGCATATATTAAAAGAGGAGAAGTGATAAGAACAAGAGGCAACTCAGAGTAAAATGGTCAGACAAAGAAACACTTCAACATTAATCGACAATGTTTGAAGCCACCAAAGTAAAGTGAGAGAAAGAGACTGCTATGACGTCTAACTACCTGCAGCTACAAAATACTCCACAGATGGAAGAAGCCAATAAAATTATTTTAAATTACTCAATAAAGTGAATGATGCAGGGGCAGAAATATTGATGAAGGAAGTCTAGGTCCCCACACTAATTATTGGGAAGAGAATCGATTAGAAAATTGCAGTCGCTGATGTACTTGTGTCTGTAATCATAGTCTAGATAATTATTAGTAGATGGAGATCAAACATTTCTCATAAATGGATACAATTAATGCGATTCTAGAATCAATATAACTATAATGTTTGAATTACAGCTCTCGGAAGCCAGGAGAGGCCAGCACAGATTGATGGAAACATTCGTGACACCCTCAGCTAGGAGAACATCAACACAATTAGATTCTATGATCAAAACGCGAACTAGAAACAATATGTTTGTGGAAACAATAAATTGAGAGCGAAATTAATTTAAAAAAAAACAACAACACAATTGCAAAGTGTTGTTGTACTAATGACACGTGAGGTGACGATTTCTACGGTGTTTATGCACTCGCTACATATCTGAGTAGTTAGTGCACTCGCTACATATCTGAGTAGTTTGTGCACTCGCTACATATCTGAGTAGTTTATGCACTCGCTACATATCTGAGTAGTTTGTGCACTCGCTACATATCTGAGTAGTTTATGCACTCGCTACATATCTGAGTAGTTTGTGCACTCGCTACATATCTGAGTAGTTTATGCACTCGCTACATATCTGAGTAGTTTGTGCACTCGCTACATATCTGAGTAGTTTATGCACTCACTACATATCTGAGTAGTTTATGCACTCACTACATATCTGAGTAGTTTGTGCACTCGCTACATATCTGAGTAGTTTGTGCACTCGCTACATATCTGAGTAGTTTGTGCACTCACTACATATCTGAGTAGTTTATGCACTCACTACATATCTGAGTAGTTTATGCACTCGCTACATATCTGAGTAGTTTGTGCACTCACTACATATCTGAGTAGTTTATGCACTCACTACATATCTGAGTAGTTTATGCACTCGCTACATATCTGAGTAGTTTGTGCACTCGCTACATATCTGAGTAGTTTGTGCACTCGCTGCATATCTGAGTAGTTTATGCACTCGCTACATATCTGAGTAGTTTGTGCACTCACTACATATCTGAGTAGTTTATGCACTCGCTACATATCTGAGTAGTTTGTGCACTCGCTACATATCTGAGTAGTTTGTGCACTCACTACATATTTGAGTAGTTTGTGCACTCGCTACATATCTGAGCAGTTTGTGCACTCACTACATATCTGAGCAGTTTGTGCACTCGCTACATATCTGAGTAGTTTGTGCACTCACTACATATCTGAGTAGTTTATGCACTCGCTACATATCTGAGTAGTCTGTGCACTGGCTACATATCAGAGTAGTTTGTACACTGACTACCTATCTGAGTAGTCTGTGCATTAGCTACCTATCTGAGAGACCTGAGTTCGTTTCCTAGATTTTTCGATTGCTCCCCACGCTGATAAATATCCGGGGCTCGCCCTGTCTATCAGAATGGACATCACTTATTTCTCTGCTAATGTTGGGCGAACTGACGTGATACTGACCATTGCAGCCATGATATGTAGCATTGGTTATTGATAATCATGGGTTCTAGCAACATATTCATTGAAGCCTTCACACTAAGTTGAAGATCTCGCACAAACACTGTAGAAGGCCGAATAACAATTCTAGAAAGCAAAAACAGAAGTGTGCAAACGGTGCTACTATTAATAATAAATGTTCTTAAATGTTATGTAGTGCCAGTCTTCACATATGGATGTGAATCATAGACAATGGGACAACAAACAAGAAAATCACTGTAGGCTGTAGGTATGTGGCTTTACTGAAGAATGTTGAGAATACCAAGGACAGCTAAGAAGAGTACTGATAACGTTCTGAAAGAGACAAAAGCAAAGAAAGAGCTAATTTTCAATATTAGGAAGAAACAATCATCAATTTTTGGCCATGTAGTGAGGAGGGAACAGATGGAATATTTTGTGTCAACTGAGAAAGTTGACGGACAAAGAGATAGAGGAAAACAAAGAGACAATATACCAGACAACTTTAGAGAATGGCTCGGCAGAAGGTCAACAACAGAAATGATAAATAACTGTGGAGATCGAAAGTTGTGGAGAGACATGATCACCTACGCCCAATTCACAGGCATTGGTACTTGATGATGATGATGATGATTAGTCATAACTGTTTTGACTATGACAAACTTGTTAAACGAGATAGAGGACATCGAGGCAAGACTAACGTGCATGAGTTATCTCCACATTTAAAGATTGTGTTAGTGCCATCATTTAATTTCATCGTGATATATCATTGTTATAACGGATATGCACCTTGCACAGTGTCCTACATTGATCCTATACCACCGTTTCTCCTTATTGTTAAAAGTCAAGAGACAGAAAATTTCAATGAAGCAATTGTTGGGTTGAGCTCTTTCTGTTGCTACATATATATATACATAACATAATATAACATATTTATATTCACAAAGTTAAAAAAAAAAAAAAAAAAAAAAAGTAAAGTACCCCCGTCACGCCAAGTGGCATATAGGGAATATGGTGTTGGTGACCATAAATTTACAGACACATAATTTTTGGGGTAATGTGGTCGGTATTACGCCTGTGCCGCTTTACTTTCCAAAGAAAAAAAATCCGGTACCCATTTAAGGTTGGGTGAAATCGGAGGCCGTCGGTTGAGATCGAACCCTACCTCTTGTCCTTTGTAGTCCAGTTCACTAACCACTGAGCTATCGCGGCTCCCTATATTCACAAAGGACGTCACTTAAGTGCAATATTTATGCAAATGGTGACAAGCTCAGACAAGTAGGTTGCTCTAAATATAGGGGAAGAGCCTTAACATCAGACTGAAGATGTCGAACTGAGTTAGCACGTAGAAGTGCATTGGCAAAGATACTTTTTAAAAATAGAAATATGTTATGAAAGTAATTATTACAGAGCGTTAGAAAAAGAGTTGTACTCGCCTATTTGGAGCTAGCGCTGCCTCGGGGTTTCCAATAATAAGCAATAAAAAAGGGGTTCAACTCTGAATAGAATTAGTCAAGATTGGGTTTTTATGGAGGCTAAAATACAGTGGATTGTCACAAAATCAAGTAAATAGTTGCTAAAAGAGGCAGTTGAGGAGAGGAAGATTGTGCCCCATATGGGATTATGACATGTGTGGAGAAGAGGTATGTTAGAATACTTCATAACAAGAGGAAGATTGTGCCCCATATGGGATTATGACATGTGTGGAGAAGAGGTATGTTAGAATACTTCATAACAAGAGGAAGATTGTGCCCCATATGGGATTATGACATGTGTGGAGAAGAGGTATGTTAGAACACTTCATAACAAGAGGAAGATTGTGCCCCATATGGGATTATGACATGTGTGGAGAAGAGGTATGTTAGAATACTTCATAACAAGAGGAAGATTAGAATTTCGAAGAGACCTGTCATGATATCCAACGTCTCTTTCGGCATAGATACAGATCGAATGAGCACATAGAGGAAATAAAGTAGAAACACATCAACTAGAAGGGAGCCGCGATAGCTCAGTGGTTAGTGAACTGGACTACCACGGACAAGGGGTAGGGTTCGATCCCAACCGACGGCTTCCGGGTTCACCCAGCCTTAAATGGGTACCGGATTTGTTTCTGGGAAAGTAAAGCAGCACGGGCGTAATACTGACCACATTACCCCAAAAATCATGTGCTGAAGGTCTGTAAAATATAGGGTCACTAACACCATATTTCCCTATACGCCACTTGGCGTGACGGGGGTACTTTACTTTTTTTACATCAACTAGAGTTACTAACTCTGACTTTAAATCACAATAAAATATGTTAATGTGAGCAATCCAAATGAAGACAAAGACAGAGAAGCGAAACGTGGCTTTGTAAACCACAAACGGAAAGTACCTGCTTTGTGTGAGTAGTAACGTCACATAGACATCTCAGCACCAGTAATTAGTTCAGCTTCTCTACGTTAACAACAGTAGATATTTTAATTTCTTCTAATCCGTTACGATTTTAAATTCTGCCTTCACGCAAAACTTCATTAACATCTATATATTTTTAATAATAAATTTGTTGCAGCTAGGGGACAATCTGATCATCAGAAGCAGACACTTGATGAGCAAGTGTTTCGGCCCTTTAACAACAATAGCTTTAGCAAACGTTTCACAATAGCTTGCACAGCCAGACGACAATCTAGTTTTAATTATACAGGGCATGGTCTAACATTACTGAAGCTTTCATCTTGTTGTTTAACCGACCATTCAGATTTACGATCATTTTACGATTCTCGCTGAGAGGACACATTTGAACAATTTTATAACAGCGAGTTTCAAGGTTTTTAAAGTTTCAGTAATACAAATGAAATGGTAATGAAATTCAATCTTCAAGTATTAAAACGTAGAGTTTTAAACACAGTTTATTGTCACTTTCACTTGTTTCATCTCAGTACTTTCGATTGTAAACATCGATTCTGGGTACAGACCATCTAATACTTTGGATACACAAAACTTTGAAACGCTTTTCTTCATTCAGCATTGATTTCTTATTTTCTGTGATGAGAGTCTAAGTACCTCCAGGGGGCAGTCGCGGTACTACAGACGCTCTTAGTACCGAAAGAATGGAGGGATAAAAGTGCAAGACAGATGAAGGATTTGTCATCAAAAAGACATTTTCCATCTTGAATGGATATCGACAAAACATAGCCTTCCACTCCCCAAGCACAAGACATGGTTTCTCCCAGTAATGTCGGTGTTTTGTCTCCACTAAATGACAGGTTCTCAAACTGTTCAATGATCCTCTCTTTAAGTAGTTCCCATACCGAGGGCACTCGGAGGGTGGGCGTGGTGTGATGGGAGTGAGGAACGGAAGTGAAAAGTCTGACATACAACAGTAGTCTGTGATTGACAACATGGAGTAGTTTAATTGTCCTGCATTAATTGGCAAAGGACTTCCTATAGCAATCGGATTGAAAAAAAAATCAGCTACTCACATCTTTTCTTCTGACATACAACAGTATGACAACAGAACGAAAGTGAAAAGTCTGACAAACATCAGCACAGTCTGACATACAAAAAGTCTGACATACAACAGTAGTCTGTGATTGACAACATGGAGTAGTTTAATTGTCCTGCATTAATTGGCACATGACTTCCTACAGCAATCGGATTGAAAACGGTCAGCTACTCACAACATTTCTTCGTACCCTTTATGATACCTCCTTCATTTTCCCAATGTTTTATTGTTTGGTTCCTTTGGTCTAATTAAATACTACCTGCCCTACTGTCTTTTAATCTTTTAACCAAACTCTACGTAAATCCTGGCCATCTAATTTTTCGCAATTCATTCCGCCATTTTTTTTAGCTTTGTCGATGTATATTCTGACCTGGATTTTTGTTTTCAATATCAACAGTTTGTTTGTTGTGTTCCTTTTTTGAAAAGCTGTCACCATATATTGTAGGAGTTTACGTTACTCCCACCACTTTCTACTTGCTACCAGCTTTACCGCAGCACAGAAATTATTTGACTGTTCTCTGTATAGTTTATTTCCTATACCCGATGAAGGCTTGTGCCGAAACGTTGTAGTTTGTCTTCTCTTTCTATTAGTCTAACTGCTCAATACCATTTTATGTTTATTTTATTTGACACACAACTGAATGTTTGCGCCAATGGACCAAAACTGGTCAAGATCTAACAGCTCCGCCTTGCAGTTGTCCTGGGAACAGACTAAAGAATGTAGCCGAACGAGTAGAAGTGGAGAGGAAAGGTAACACGGTACACATAAATGTCATGCTAAAGTCGGATATATGTTGGACCGGAAAGCACAGACATAGCAACTCGCTGTAAAATACAACACAACGGATATAAATCAGTTTAAAAAGGTTTTTATTCTTTCTTTTAAGGATGGACGATGCAGAGGAGTCGGACATTCTATTTGCTTTAGATACTGAAATGCCATAGAGGAAGAGAAAAGAAAGAAAGAAAGAAGAGCCAAAAGATGTATAAGCCGAAAAAATGATTCAAGTGAAATGGACGCAAAAGGGCATTATAGAAATGTCTTTATGGAGCTAAAGCAGTGGCGGTTCCTTCTCTCTAACTGATAACCGCTGCTGCAAACGAATAACTCCCCAACAGCTTCCGGTAATGTAACTGGTGTGTACTGGTTATATTAACTTCCCAGGAATCTACTAGCGCCTCGGGCTAACCAGGGCGGGCCCTAAGGTGACAAGGTCTTCACAAAACAATGCACACAATTACGACCTCAGACAGACAGATCCTTCTATGTGGTAAATAATTGTAGTCAAGAAAAGAAATGGTTAAATAAGAAATTACTGAGCGTTTCACTACAATTGTGGGATAGACACCTTGTAAACAATGAAAAGTCTTGTAGAAATAATCTTAGAATTTGTAGATACAAAGAATAAATAATATCCTTCAAAAAAGTTTTCTAAGTAATGATATAAAGATATATTTTGATACAAAATAATCAGGTAATTTACGAGTTTAGTGTCCCAAATTATTTATGTTTGAAGTAACGTCCCCTTGCACACTATTTGGTCTCTCTGCAATCTGTCATTAGAAGACACCTGGGTTTGTTTATAGTGTTTGGAATACCCTACAACTAAACATAACCCTAAAACTAACCTTACAACTAACCTTACAACTAACCCTACAACTAACCCTACAACTAACCTTACAACTAACCCTACAACTAAACCTGTAACTAAGCTTACAACTAACCCTACAACTAACCCTACAACTAACCCTACAACTAACCTTACAACTAACCCTACAACTAACTCTGTAACTAAGCTTACAACTAACCCTACAATTAACCCTAACCCTACAACTGACCCTAACCCTACAACTAACCCTACAACTAACCTTACAACTAACCCTAAAAAAACCTACAACTAACCCTACAACTTACCTTACATCTAACCCTACAACTAACCCTACAACTAACCCTACAACTAACATTACAACTAACCCTACAACTAACCCTACAACTAATCTTACAACTAACCCTATAAATAACCCTACAACTAACCCTACAACTAACCTTACAACTAACCCTATAAATAACCCTACACCTAACCCTACAACTAACCCTACAACTAACCCTACAACTAACATTATAACTAACCCTACAACTCACCCTAACCCTACAACTAACCTTACAACTAACCCTACAACTAACCCTACAACTAACCCTACAACTAACCCTACAACTAACCTTACAACTAACCCTACAACTAACCCTACAACTAACCTTACAACTAACCCTACAACTAAACCTGTAACTAAGCTTACAACTAACCCTACAACTAACCCTACAACTAACCCTACAACTAACCTTACAACTAACCCTACAACTAACTCTGTAACTAAGCTTACAACTAACCCTACAATTAACCCTAACCCTACAACTGACCCTAACCCTACAACTAACCCTAACACTACAATTAACCCTAACCCTAACTTTACAACTAACCCTAAAACTAACCCTAACCCTACAACTAACCCTACAACTAACCCTAAAACTAATCCTACAACTAACCCTACGACTAACCCTATCCCTACAACTAATCCTAACCTACAACTAACCCCACTACTAACCCTAAGCATAACCCTACAACTAAACCTAACCCTACAACTAACCCTAACCCTAAAACTAAACCTACAACTAACCCTACAACTAACCCTATCCCTACAACTAATCCTAACCTACAACTAACCCCACTACTAACCCTAAGCATAACCCTACAACTAAACCTAACCCTACAACTAACCCTAACCCTAAAACTAACCCTACAACTAGCCCTAACCCTACAACTAACCCAACAACTAACCCTACAACTAACCCTACAACTAACCCTAACCCTACAACTAACACTAACCCTACAACTAACACTACAACTAACCCTACAACTAACCCTAACCCTACAACTAACCCTACAACTAACCCTAAACCTAACCCTAACCCTACAACTAATCCTACAACTAACCCAACAACTAAACCTACAACTAACCCTACAACTAACCCTACAACTAACCCTACAACTAACCCTACAACTAACCCTAACCATACAACTAACCCTACAACTAGCCCTAACGCTACAACTAAACCTACAACTAACCCTACAACTAACCCTACAACTAACCCTACAATTAACCCTAACCCTACAACTAACCCTACAACTAACCCTACAACTAATCCTGCAACAAACCGTAACCCTACAACTAGCCTACAACTAACCCTACAACTAACCCTATAACTAACCCTACAACTAACCCAAAAACTAACCCTACAACTAACCCTAACACAACAACTAACCCTACAACTAACCCTACAACTAACCCTACAACTAACCCTACAACTAACTCTAACCCTACAACTAACCCTACAACTAACCCTAAGCCTACAACTAACCCTACAACTAACCCTAAGCCTACAACTAACCCTACAACTAACCCTAACCCTACAACTAACCCTAACCCTACAACTAACCCTAACCCTACAACTAACTCTAACCCTACAACTAACCCTAAACCTACAACTAATCCTAACCCTACAACTAACCCTAACCCTACAACTAACCCTAAACCTACAACTAACCCTACAACTAACCCTAACCCTACAACTAATCCTAACCATCAAACCAACCACAACCCTACAACTAACTCTAAACTTACAACTAACTCTAACCCTACAACTAACCCTAACCCTACAACTAACCCTAACCCTACAACTAGTCTTAACGCTACAACTAACCCTAATCCTACAACTAATCCTAAACCTACAACTAACCCTAACCCTACAACTAACCCTAAACCTACAACTAACCCTAACCCTACAACTAACCCTAAACCTAAAACTAACCCTAACCCTACAAATAACCCTAAACCTACAACTAACCCTAACCCTACAACTAACCCTAGCCGTACAACTAACCCTAAACCTACAACTAACCTTAACCCTACAACTAACCCTAACCCTACAACTAACCCTAACCCTACAACTAATCCTAAACCTACAACTAACCCTAACCCTACAACTAACCCTAACCCTACAACTAACCCTAACCCTACAACTAACCCTAAACCTACAACTAACCCTAACCCTACAACTAACCCTAAACCTACAACTAACCCTAACCCTAACCCTAACCCTACAACTAACACTAACCCTACAACTAACCCTAAACCTACAACTAACCCTAACCCTACAACTAACCTTAATCCTACAACTAACCCTAAACCTACAACTAACCTTAAACCTACAACAAACCCTAAACCTACAACTAACCCTAAACCTACAACTAACCCTAAACCTGCAACTAACCCTAAACCTACAACTAACCCTAACCCTACAACAAACCCTCAACCTATAACTAACCCTAAACCTACAACTAACCCTAACCCTACAACTAACCCTAATCCTATAACTAACCCCAACCCTCAACTAACCCTAACCCTAAACCTACAACTAAGCCTAACCCTACAACTAACCTTAACCCTACAACTTACCCTAAACCTACAACTAACCCTAACCCTACAACTAACCCTAAACCTACAACTAACCCTAACCCTACAACTAACCCTAAACCTACAACTAACCCTAACCCTACAACTAACCCTAACCCTACAACTAACCCTAAACCTACAACTAACCCTAACCCTACAACTAACAATAAACCTACAACTAACCCTAAACCTACAACTAACCCTAAACCTACAACTAACCCTAAACCTACAACTAACCCTAACCCTAAACCTACAACTAACCCTTAACCCTACAACTAACCCTAAACCTAAACCTAACCCTAAACCTACCACTAACCCTAACCCTACAACTAACCTTAAACCTACAACTAACCCTAACCCTACAACTAACCTCAACCCTCAACTAAACCTAACCCTAACCCTAAACCTACAACTAACCCTAACCCTATAACTAACCCTAGCCCTACAACTAACTTTAACCCTACAACTAACGCCAACCCTACAACTAACCCTAACCCTAAACCTACAACTAACCCTAACCCTACAACTAACCATAACCCTATAACTAACCCTACAACTAACCCTAACTCTACAACTAACCCTACAACTAACCCTAAACCTACAACTAACCTTACAACTAACCCTAACCCTACAACTAACCCTAAACCTACAACTAATCCTAACCCTACAACTAACCCTAACCCTACATCTAACCCTAAACCTACAACTAACCCTAATCCTACAACTAACCCTAAACCTACAACTAATCCTAACCCTACAACTAACCCTAACCCTACAACTAACCCTAAACCTAAAACTAACCCTAAACCTACAACTAACCCTAACCCTACAACTAATCCTAAACCTACAACTTATCCTAACCCTACAACTAACCCTAACCCTACAACTAACCCTAAACCTAAAATTAACCCTAAACCTACAACTAATCCTAAACCTACAACTATTCCTAAACCTAAAACTAACCCTAAACCTACAAATAACCCTAAACCTACAACTAACCCTAAACCTACAACTAATCCTAACCCTACAACTAACCCTAACCCTACAACTAACCCTAAACCTGAAATTAACCCTAACCCTACAACTAATCCTAAACCTACAACTATCCCTAAATCTAAAACTAACCCTAAACCTACAACTAACCCTAAACCTACAACTAACCCTAACCCTACAACTAACCCTAAACCTACAACTAACCCTAAACCTACAACTAACCCTAACCCTACAACTATCCCTAAACCTACAACTAATCCTAACCCTACAACTAACCCTAAACCTACAACTAACCCTAACCCTACAACTAACCCTAAACCTACAACTAACCCTAACCCTACAACTAACCCTAACCCTACAACTAACCCTAAACCTACAACTAACCCTAAACCTACAACTAACCCTACAACTAATCCTAACCCTACAACTAACCCTAACCCTACAACTAACCCTAACCCTACAACTAACCCTAACCCTACAACTAACCCTAACCCTACAACTAACCCTAAACCTACAACTAACCCTACAACTAATCCTAACCCTACAACTAACCCTAACCCTACAACTAACCCTAACCCTACAACTAACCCTAACCCTACAACTAACCCTAAACATTGTTGAACAAATGAAATAACAAATACTACAAACAGTGGATAACTCAAATATGTCCGGTCAGTGAGTTGATTAAACACTCATTTTTTCATAGCAGAAATTATTTGAGACACTCAAAAATTACCAAAGATCAATTTATACAAAACAATGATATTGAAACAAATCAGAAAAAACACAAGTGATAGAGAACTAAACGTAACATAGATTTAAAAAAAAAAAAAAGTTCTTGGCGGTATTTCCCTATTACTGGGTTCACGGGGTAGGGGTGAGTGGTGAGTTTGGACTGGAAATTAAAGGCCGTTTGTCCAGGACAGTCGCTGCGAGGTGTACATTTCCATGTTTTTATTTTACACCCGGTAGTACATTAGAGGCGACAAAGGAGGTTGATCGATGGCTTGACAAGCTGTCATTGTAAAAACTATTGTTATGGAAACAGAGCCATAGATTTTAGAAGCAGTGATCTCTTCAATATGTGCCATTTTGGCACGCTAGGTTTCTGTTTTTGACATTCTGATTCTGCCCTATGTGCCGTCTTCGGCTCGAAAGGACAATAGATAGATAGATAGTACATAAACGTTTGATCCTCATTGAGTTTCAAACCACCTTCTCCGGGTTTATAGCTCAACGGCTGATCTCTCATTACTGTGTAAATGAAGTAAATGGGAAAAATAAGCTTAAAAGAGCACGGGGACTCTTAGTTCATGAGAGTAGAGTTCAGAACAAGAAAATAATAATTGTGAAATAAGATAAATAAAGGGGATATTCAGGACACGAAAGACGAACATGGCTGACCACCGTGAAAGAGATTGGAGCCTCATCACGTACCAGTCCAGAGGAAGCCATGGAGAGTCGGAGAAATTCGAACTTATGTCGGAGGAAAGATCTTAAAATAAGTACTTGGAATGTTAGGACTCTATATCAACAAGGGAAATTGGAAAATCTAGTTCAAGAAGCAGAACGAATGAATATAGATATTTTAGGCATATCAGAGACTAGATGGAAGGAATGTGGGTACATTGAAGACGAAAAATATACATTTATATACTCAGGAAACACAACAGAACATCAAAGGGGGGTAGGAATACTGATAAAAAGAGAGCTACAAAAATATATAAGTACCCACTGGACATACAGTGATAGGATTATACTAGTCAGGTTGAAAGCAAAACCATTCGACATAGCAATAATACAGACATAAGCACCTACTCAAGACTGTACAGATGAACAAATAGAGGCATACTATGAAGACCTAAATAAAGTTATGAAGCAAGTGAAATCTTCAGACATCTTGATTGTAATGGGTGACATGAATGCTAAAGTAGAAAAAGGTAGATATAAGACCATTATAGGAAATCATGGTTTAGGAAAAAGAAATGACAGAGGAGAAAGATTAATACAATTTTGTGAAGAAAACAGGCTGATAATATGTAACACCTACTTTGAGCAAGAGAAAAGGAAACTATACACATGGAAAAGCCCTGGAGATAAGAAGAGGAATCAAATATATTACATAATGATAAAATAAAGGTTCCGTAACAACGTAAAGAAAGCCAAAACCTACCCAGGAGCAGATATTAATTCAGATCACAATCCTGTAATGATTAAAATGAAAATTTTATAATGTGTTCTGTCGCCGGATTTGTTTTCACTTTACAGCAAACATATTATGAGATCAAAAGTAGACAAAAAAGGAATTTAAGTCAACGGTCACAACATAAATACTTTACAATATGTGGATGACACAGTCTTAATAGCAGAGACAGAGAATGAACTACAAGAAATGATAGACAAAATAGTAAAAGAAAGCAACAAGAAAGGTCTCAGTCTGAATAGTAAGAAAACAGAAGTAATGATTATATCGAAGAAACAATCATCACCATCATGCAGCATAAAAATAAACGAGACAAATACTTAGGCACAATAATAACATCTGATGGGAGATGTACCACAGAAATAAAAAAGTAGAATAACTCAGACCAAAATAGTATTTCAGAAAATGAAAAATATCTTATGCAACAAATCTGCGTCATTAGAAGTGAGAAAGAGAGTTCATCGGTGCTATATAGAACCAATTATGACCTATGGAAGCGAATCATAGGCAGTAGACAAACAAATAAAAAGACTATTAGAGCTAAAGAGATGAGATTTCTCAGAAGAATATTGAATGTTTCCTGGACAGCTAAAAAGACTAATGAAGAAATTCTCAAAGTGGCCAACACAAAAAGGGAGCTGCTAAAAAACATCAGAAAAAAACAATAAAAATTTGTCGGGCACTTCATGAGAAGAGGAAAATTGGAATACTTGGTTACAACTGGCAAAAATAAAAGAGATGGGATATCACGAACGACAAGGTGAGAAAATACTGGATAGCTTGGTGTCATGGCATGGAAAACAGTCAACACTTGGTGTCATGGCATGGAAAACAGTCAACACTTGGTGTCATGGCATGGAAAACAGTCAACACTTGGTGTCATGGCATGGAAAACAGTCAACACTTGGTGCCATGGCATGGAAAACAGTCAACACTTGGTGTCATGGCATGGAAAACAGTCAACACTTGGTGTCATGGCATGGAAAACAGTCAACACTTGGTGTCATGGCATGGAAAACAGCCAACATTTGGTGTCATGGCATGGAAAACAGTCAACACTTTGTGTCATGTCATGGAAAACAGTCAACACTTGATGTCATGGCATGGAAAACAGTCAACACTTGGTGTCATGACATTGAAAACAGTCAACACTTGGTGTCATGGCATGGAAAACAGTCAACATTTGGTGTCATGGCATGGAAAACAGTCAACACTTTGTGTCATGTCATGGAAAACAGTCAACACTTGATGTCATGGCATGGAAAACAGTCAACACTTGGTGTCATGACATTGAAAACAGTCAACACTTGGTGTCATGGCATGGAAAACAGTCAACATTTGGTGTCATGGCATGGAAAACAGTCAACACTTTGTATCATGGCTGTGTTCACTTTCTGTACGGTTTCGCCTTGTGTCTTTTGGCGTGTGCTGAGACTGCTTTGATGTGGACTGCAGGTACCTTTTTTGTTTGGGAGGTCAGATATTAATTCGGATGATTTCACAAGCACGGGCGGTTCAGCAATTATGGATTTTAATTCGTTTGCATTGAAACCGGGGCCTTCCATAGCCATAACCATAACCATAACCATAACAGTCCATGATGATGACCAACTTTACCGCAGCATTGTATTTATTAGCCTGTTACATAGACAGACAGGACGGATATGTGTTTAAATTAAGGGAAATAATCAGAAATATACACAAGACTTCTGGGACTTGCTAACACCAAGACTGAAAGTAATCAACGAACCATAGTTACTGTTTCCACCAGGATGGGTTAACGAGAACTATAGAGGACCTATCCCAACCACTCGCGGTCAAAGAATCACCAATTTCACTAAAGAGTAGAGATCAAAAGGGAAAGCGACCGGTGCTAAAAAACGTGATGCTGAAGTCGGATATGTTCAGTCGAAAAGCGCAAATGTCGCCGCTCAACGACAACCAACAACACAACGCATCTTCGCCCACTTAACGATCTTTTATGAAATGACGACTCATTCCTTTAACTCTTTCCGTACGGAAGCTTTTTTTTTATCGATTCAACGGAAGAGATTTCAGAGACAAAATGTTCAATGGTTTTAAGAGTTAATCTACATGTTTATATTTATCTAACATATAACATATTATATATGGATTTTTAGATAATTAAACAAAGTATTTGATTTCACCAATACCAAGATGATACAAGACATATAATAAGAATATGGTTTGATGATGGTTCACACTAATCAAACTGAGAGTGATGCACTATGTGGCGAAACGTATGGAAAGAGTTAATGATCTTCGGGAAAACACGCGAAAAAAACACAATTTCAAGAAGGGAAAAAAACCTAATTTAAAAATAGAGAGTCACGTGCCGCGTATTTTTTTCTTCCACTTCAATTTCTGTGTCCCTACGTAGAAGGTCACTACGAATGTTGTTAATCAGTTATGTTTTCTATCTTGCAACACGGACTATTTTTAATAGCCAATTATTTTATTACCTAGGGACTTGTAGTTACAAGTAACCATAAAGTTAAGGCGTTCCCTACTACATCACATGTCTGGTTTGAATATCTTTTTATTTTTTGCATGGATCTTTGTTGTTCTTCTGTTATTCGAAACCACAAGGAATATACCGCTTCATCTTCTTTCTCTTTTTCTTCCTTCTTCTTTGTCCCTCCCTATTCCATCTTCCTTTCTCTTCCTCATTTTCTTCTTTTTCTTCCTTTTCATTCTTCACTCCTCCTTCTTTTCCTTTTTCTTCTCTTCCATCCTCCTCCTTCTTTTTCCTCCTTTATCCCTCTTCCTTCGTCTTCTTCTTTCTTTCCACTTTCTTCTTACCTCTTCCTTCTTCTTCATCACCTCCATCTTCTCCTTCTACTTCTCCGTCTTCTTTTCCTTCCTTTCTCTTCCTCCCTCCCTCTCCCACCCTTCCTTCTTCTTTTTTCTTCTACTTCTTGTTTTACTTCTTCTTCAACCTCTTCTTATTTCTATACTTCTTCCTCGGCTTTTTCTTATTTCCATACTTCTTCCTCGGCTTCTTATTTCTATACTTCTTCATCGGCTTCTTCTTATTTCTATACTTCTTCATCGGCTTCTTCTTATTTCCATACTTCTTCATCGGCTTCTTCTTATTTCCATACTTCTTCATCGGCTTCTTCTTATTTCCATACTTCTTCATCGGCTTCTTCTTATTTCCATACTTCTTCATCGGCTTCTTCTTATTTCCATACTTCTTCATCGGCTTCTTCTTATTTCTATACTTCTTCATCGGCTTCTTCTTATTTCTATACTTCTTCATCGGCTTCTTCTTATTTCCATACTTCTTCATCGGCTTCTTCTTATTTCTATACTTCTTCATCGACTTCTTCTTATTTCTATACTTCTTCATCTGCTTCTTCTTATTTCTATACTTCTTCATCGGCTACTTCTTATTTCTATACTTTTTCATCGGCTTCTAAACGCACTTGTCTACTCTAAGACGGCTAGCTATACATGAACGTAGATTCTGTGCGTACTGATCTCAGTCTCTTCGACAATCATCATCTAGTTGCGTGTCTTCTAGAATAAGTGATCTTGTCTCTCATTAACGTTTTCTTTCTACAGTTGTTTGTTTAACATTTCTGTTGTTGACTTCAATAATTTCTAGTGTTGACGTCAATCATTTCTGTTGTTGACTTCAATAATTTCTAGTGTTGACGTCAATCATTTCTGTTGTTGACTTCAATCGTTTCTGTTGTTAATTCAATCATTTATGTTGTTGATTCAATCATTTCTGTTGTTGACTTCAATCATTTATGTTGTTAATTCAATCATTTCTGTTGTTGATTCAATCATTTCTGTTGTTGACTTCAATCATTTATGTTGTTACCTTCAATCGTTTCTGTTGTTGACTTCAATCATTTATATTGTTACCTTCAATCATTTATGTTGTTGACTTCAATCATATCTACTGGAGACTTCCGTCATTTCTTTTCCTAGTGTAGACTTACAATTTAAACAAAAAATGTTTCCGCATTTTCCCTCTCCTTTCTTCTGTTTAATAAATAAAACTTATATCTACTTGTTTCCTTCTCTCTATCTCTTCCTCTATCACATTATATCCACTTATTCCCTTCTCTCTGCCTCTGTTACCATCACTTTAACCAATTACCTACCACACTATATCCACTTTTTTCTTTATCTCTACCTCTGTTACCATCACTTTAACCAATTACCTACCACATTATTTCAACTTATTCCCTTCTCTCTACCTCTGTTACCATCACTTTAACCAATTTCCTACCACAATATATCCACTTTTTTCCTTCTCTCTACCTCTGTTACCATCACTTTAACCAATTACCTACCACATTATTTCAACTTATTCCCTTCTCTCTGCCTCTGTTTCCATCACTTTAACCAATTACCTACCACATTATATCCACTTATTCCCTTCTCTCTGCCTCTGTTTCCATCACTTTAACCAATTACCTACCACATTATATCCACTTATTCCCTTCTCTCTGCCTATGTTTCCATCACTTTAACCAATTACCTACCATATTATATCCACTTATTCCCTTCTCTCTGCCTCTGTTTCCATCACTTAATCAATTACCTACCACATTATATCCTTCTCTCTACATGAAAACAATAATGACACTTCCCTCTTGACGATGGCATCATATTTTCTTCATTAAAAACATCCTCGACTTTCTTTTCGTTGCCATTACTGACTTCAACATTTTTCTGTAAAGTCACATCTCGGTCCAAGACTTACTTCCTGTCGAGGTCATATTTGGCATTGGCCGATTCATTTGTTTTTAGCGTTCCTTTATCATGAGGTTTTGTTTCACAGAATAGATGTACTTTTTTATTCTGCTTGTCCTGTGTCGCTGAAGTAGGTTATCTGTGTCGTTGCACCATGTTGTCTATACCGCTGTACCATTATTGTCTGTATCACAGTACCATGTTGACTGTACCGCTGTACCATGTTCTCTGTGTCGTTGTAACATGTTGCCTGTACCGCAGTAGCATGTTGTCTGTGTCGCTGTACCATGTTGTCTGTGTCGCTGTACTATATTTTTAGTCTCGTTGTACCACACTGTCCGTGCATTTACTTAAGAAAATGACAAAAACCTGCTGGTTTTTAGAGCTAAATCCATTGTATTTTTGTTGATTTCCCAAACATCGGAGAAACTTCATTGTACTTTTTCTGTAACAAACCTTGACAAACTTGTAAACCAATGAAGAAAGTAAAGGAAACCATTTGTCTTATTTATGTTTGTCCCTGCACTGTACCACACATAGTCCGATGTTGCCTCGAAGAAATAATGGTCAGTTTAGAATGAAGAATGAAGAACAAATCCTTGCTTTTAGCAAAGAGAAAAAAAGGATTTTTGTGTGTGAAGAGTTGATTGAAGTCAAGAGAAGCGACTCTGTCAGTTCTGAGAAACAGCGTTCCATTTCGAGTGAATGAAAACTAAAAACCGAAAAGTGATTCCCCAAAATCAAACAACGGCAGCTTTGTTTAAGATTACATCGTGTAATACTTGTCTTATTTACACAGGCCAAGCAAATGTGAATCAAATCACTGGCTAGTGTTTCCAGTTTCTTTGTTGTCTAGTTTGTTCTCAACACGTTCAAATATTCCAGGATCAATGTGTCTCGCTAAATTTCCTCTCTTTATTTTTTTTTCTTAACGAACTTAGATCCGCTGCTAATTCACCTTAAAAGTTCTGTAACATTTGGCGTTTTTAGTTAAAGATAATTATAATAGAAGTACAATAGCGTATGTAGAGACTTAAACTAAAGATGGTTACGAAAGTGCAATAATGTATGTGGAGTCTTACATTCTCTCTCTCTCTCCTCCCCCTCTCTCTCTCTCTCTCTCTCTCTCTGCGATCAGGACTCAATTAGAGTAGGATTTCAGACTCTCGTATGAAGACAGTTATCTGTTTAAGTGAATTGATCGACCTTAAATGAAAGATGGATATAAAAGTACAGCTTCACAACTAAAGATGTTTATAAAACTGAAACAACTTCTAAACTAAAGATGTTTATTAAAGTACAACAACTTTTAGAAGGAATACATCTGGAGACAGTTCAGAGCTACAACTACCTGGGACATACTATAACCAGTGATGGAAAATGGAAAATTGAAATAAACAAAAGAATAGGTAAGGAAAAAGTAATTTTAATGCCATGAAAAATATACTAACAAAAAAAATCAAATAACAGCAGGGTTGAAACTAAGAATAGCAAAATGTTACATATTCTCAATATTCCTGTATGGCGCAGAAACATGGACATTAGACAAGAAAACAGAACAGAAAATTGAAGCCTTTGAACTGTGGATTTACAGAAGAATAAGTTGAATTGCATGGAAATAAAAGAAAAAAAACGATGAAGTTTTAAAACAAGTAAAAATAAAAAGAGAACTACTAAATACAATTGAGACAAGACAAAGGAAATTTTTGGAACACGCTAAAAGACACAACAGCCTGCTAAAAGTAATATTGGAAGGGAAAATACAAGGTAAAAGAGACAGAGGCAGACCAAGACTAACATGGACGAGTAACATCAAAAGATGGACAAGTCTATGACAATCTGCACCATCAAAGCAAGAAACAGAGTGGAATGGCGAACCAAGGTAGCCAACCGTCGTTGCGGAGACGGCACTCGATGATGATGATGATGACAACAACTTATGAACTAAAGATCTCTATAAAAGTACAACTTATGAACTAAAGATCTCTATAAAAGTACAACTTATGAACTAAAGATCTCTATAAAAGTACAACAACTTATTAACTAAAAGTGTTTCTAAAAGTACACTAACAGATGGAGACAACCCTGGATGGTCTTTACCAAAATTACAAGAAAAGCAGAATGATCTTCCCCACAAAAATATTTCCCTGTTTATTATTGAACGGTTAGAAAGGTTGTTTTGTTTGGGAGCCAAATAAAAGTGACATGTCTGTCAGAATAATTCGCCTCAGGGACACCCAAATGCCAACGTCCATCATGTTCTAGATTCGGTGAACATTTTAGAACAAACGTTTGTACAGGAAATTCATAAATCAAATCAAAAGTCGACTTGACTCGTAATATTCATTCTTTTTTACTTTTTTTTTTAAAGAGAAAAACATCTCACATGTTCCAATGCAATCGAAAAGTCCATTTTTGGTGAAAGAGAATTATTTGATTTCCTTGCCTCAAAAATAATTGTATTTTAAATTCATAAAATAAAATAATTAATTTTTGAAACATTTTTTGCCTGCCAGAATAAAGAGCAATTTAGAAAGATTGAATTTAAATTAGGAAACTTGAGCTCCGTTGGAGAGGGAGAGAGAAAAAAACAGGATGCCTGCAAATGGATGAATACATCATGTTTTTTTTTGCATTTAGAGAAAAAGAGAATATTGGAAACGGACAATTAGATGTCATTGTCTGCTATTGTTGTGACAGATTTTTTAGAGAGAAGTTATGTGCCACGGGGAGCTCGGTAGCTCATTGGCTAGTGACCTGGATTACTGAGGATATATGGCAGGGTCGACATGATCTACGGTACCTAGTTTCACTAGGGCTGAAATGGGTACCTGACTTTCTCTAGGAAAGTTAGGCGGCCTGGTGTGTTACTTACATATAAAAAAGTTAATGTTCTTCATTATCATCATCATCAGGTGCCATGCCGGTTGGCGTAGGCGATCATCTCTCTCTAAATCACTCAGACCATGCATGTCATAATTCCAGCGGTGATCTTTTGTTATACCATTTGGATAAGCCATTCACAATTTGTCTCTTGGTTTTCCTCTGCTCTTCTTTTCATTCATTGCGCCTGTTGTTATATTAATCGCGTATAGTATTATACATTTAATGGTGAGCACTGAAAAATCAGATCACTATAGAACGTTCACATGTTTGCCGTCACATTTCTCTTTCATTTCTCAGAAATTATTTTAAAGGGGTCTGGTCGATCCGGAGTGCTTTCCCCGAAAACAGATGTAAAGGTCAAGGTAAAGTACGAGACTTGACCCGGCGTCTTAGTACACGAGTTTTCACCCATATGTGCTCGGTCACCTATCCAAAAGTGTTCGGACGCTTCTGGATAGTGTCGTTTCAAGCATCGAAGCTCACGATGTGAGGCGATATTCCTCACCTTCCCAGAGTAATACCCTGGTAACCATTTCTGCCAGCGACTGGGTCGACCGCGGGAGTAATTTTTTTTTTCCAACCACGAGTACAACTCACACTGCTTTCAACGGGAATCGAACACGGGTCTGTCTCAACGTCGGTACCCCACTCTGATGGTTTTCCCAACTAGGCTACCGAGACCCTCAAGCAGATGTATCTATAATCACCACCTTACAGGAACAGTCAGTATGATTACGCTTCGAGAATTGCTGAGACGGTTGATGGAGCGGATATGGGAATGTTCCGACTGCAGTGAAACTGATTCTATTAATCGAATTATTCCAGAAATATTTTTTTTTTCTTGGCATCCTATTTTTGTTCCGACCCTAGCATTTCAACCACAAACAACATAGACAGCACACAGTTTGATCTAAACTGTCGTTTTCCTATAAATTTCTTAATTATCGGTGCATTAAAATTTGTATTTCACAGAATTGCAATATATCTACTTTATTTCACAAACCTGAAGCGTATATGCAATTGCCCCGTTTTATTTACCGGGGCCCCATGGTGAAGGAAGAGAAGAACAGAGCTACTGTTAACTGCCACGCCTGTCGCAAGAGGCGACTGAGGAGGTTTGGAATAGTCGCCTGTTCAGTCTAGTAGGATGTGCAAGGAGCGATCTTGTGAACAGATTGTTGTCGATAAGTAGTGGAGCGGATATGGGAAATTCCTGACTGCAGCGAAACTGGTTCCATGGATAGAACTGGTTCCATGGATAGAACTGGTTCCATGGATAGAATTGAGTAGAATAGAATATGTAATTGTTCCTGAACAGGTGATAAATCCATTTTATTGAAAAGAAATGTTTATTATATTTGTCAGTACACTTGTTTCATAAACCCATTCCCACGGAAAACATTTATAGAATTGTCCTTCGCGTTTGGCATCATCATATGCAGTTGTCTATAAATATTCAGAGCTGCTAAATGAATTGTGACGTTAATTTGTTCCTTCTACTTATTTATCAGCAGTATTTTTTACCCGGCATCCATCCCTTACAGGAAATATTGACATTTGCGTGTGTGAAGTTTTTATACAGACAGAACTCACTCTGCTCGCTATCCGATGATTCGAACAAGTTGATCAGTGTTGAAGCGTGAAGCACAACCCATCTTTCCGCCAATAATCGTCTTCTTGCTTCATTGCATGGTCCTCACATTTGATCCAGTTTTGTGCGTCAATGTCCGAAATGGCAATCTGCTGAATATCTGAAAGTGTGAAGGTGATGCTTTCATGTGATAATTTACACTTAACTTTTTCCCCAAAATAACTATAGAGCACTTCAATGTGAACTGTGCGGTATCGTAAACACCTATGGCCATGCTCATCTTGTATTCTGTTGTCAGTCTGGGATGTCCTTGTTCTGTGTGCGTTTTTTATTAAAGATGACAACAATTCTGTCTTCATGTGCATTTCCGTCAATGGAACATTCTCTTTTGTTAGGCTTGTTGTTCTCTAGTTCGGACTGACGTCATCGCAGCCTGGGTATTCCCATATCCGCTCTTCCTCCCGTTCCAGCAACCATCGAAGTGTTCGTCCACTGATGTTCCTGTCTTGCATTGATTGACCGTGCTGCTGAACACTGAGGATGCATTTCCTGCTTTTGCTCCTCGTGGAGTCGAGTTCCACCATTTTTTTGACATGTGGGTTATCCTCAGCTTGCTTGTCGTCATCCTTTGAGAGATGTTCTTCTAAAGTTCTCGCAATGTCTTACGTGTTCAACTTTAAGGTTCCTGAGCAATGGCAGACCACGCCAAACTGTCAACCATCTGATTGCTACGAACTCCCGCGTGTTCGGGGCAATATATTCAAGTTAGGCTATCGACAGCAGACATGTTAAGTAAAGTGCACCCAATCCCTGCTCCTTTCTTTTTTTTTTCCTTCTTCTATCCTTCCTCATTTGCCTTTCAGTGTCTAGATCATGTCTTCCATAGCAACAGCAGTAGAGTAATCAGCAATGTACATAACTTGACACGAGGGTCCATCCTATAATGGAATTACAGTTTCTTCAATCGAGTTTCAATAAGAAATTTAACATTCACCTGAGTGTGATAGTCCCAATTATCTTTAGTTTTTGAAGCAAACATGAGTTCATCACTTTCCAATAATCCATTTTGTCTCCTATCTGCATGGACTATGTTATCAATCGTTGATTCCTGTTGCTAACTACAAATGTAGTTACATCTACAGTTTGCCACTTCTTTGCTTTACTTTGTTGTACATTTATCCATGCTACATCGATATATACAATATCGTAATATTCGTTACAAAATTCCCTAATAAAAGTAAAAAAATGTAAAGTACCCCCGTCACGCCAAGTGGCGCATAGGGAATATGGTGTTAGTGACCCGTCACGCCAAGTGGCGTATAGGGAATATGGTGTTAGTGACCCGTCACGCCAAGTGGCGTATAGGAATATGGTGTTAGTGACCCGTCACGCCAAGTGGCGTATAGGGAATATGGTGTTAGTGACCCGTCACGCCAAGTGGCGTATAGGGAATATGGTGTTAGTGACCCGTCACGCCAAGTGGCGTATAGGGAATATGGTGTTAGTGATCCGTCACGCCAAGTGGCGTATAGGGAATATGGTGTTAGTGACCCATCACGCCAAGTGGCGTATAGAGAATATGGTGTTAGTGACCCGTCACGCCAAGTGGCGTATAGGGAATATGGTGTTAGTGACCCGTCACGCCAAGTGGCGTATAGGGAATATGGTGTTAGTGACCCGTCACGCCAAGTGGCGTATAGGGAATATGGTGTTAGTGACTCGTCACGCCAAGTGGCGTATAGGGAATATGGTGTTAGTGACCCGTCACGCCAAGTGGCGTATAGGGAATATGGTGTTAGTGACCCGTCACGCCAAGTGGCGTATAGGGAATATGGTGTTAGTGACCCATCACGCCAAGTGGCGTATAGGGAATATGGTGTTAGTGACCCATCACGCCAAGTGGCGTATAGGGAATATGGTGTTAGTGATCCGTCACGCCAAGTGGCGTATAGGGAATATGGTGTTAGTGACCCGTCACGCCAAGTGGCGTATAGGGAATATGGTGTTAGTGACCCGTCACGCCAAGTGGCGTGTAGGGAATATGGTGTTAGTGACCCATCACGCCAAGTGGCGTATAGGGAATATGGTGTTAGTGACCCATCACGCCAAGTGGCGTATAGGGAATATGGTGTTAGTGACCCGTCACGCCAAGTGGCGTATAGGGAATATGGTGTTAGTGACCCGTCACGCCAAGTGGCGTATAGGGAATATGGTGTTAGTGACCCATCACGCCAAGTGGCGTATAGGGAATATGGTGTTAGTGACCCATCACGCCAAGTGGCGTATAGGGAATATGGTGTTAGTGACCCATCACGCCAAGTGGCGTATAGGGAATATGGTGTTAGTGACCCATCACGCCAAGTGGCGTATAGGGAATATGGTGTTAGTGACCCATCACGCCAAGTGGCGTATAGGGAATATGGTGTTAGTGATCATACATTTTAGACCTTCGGTACAAGATTTTTGGGGAAATGTGGTCGGTAGTACGCCCGTGCCGCTTTACTTTCCCAGAAAAAAAATCCGTTACCCATTAAATGCTGGGTGAAAAGGAAGCCGTCGGTTGGGATCGAACCCTACCTCTTGTCCTTTGTAGTCCAGTTCACTAACCACTGAGTTGATACTGCTCCCCGCAATTCCCTAATATGTCGTAAATATGTACTTTTCAAAGCTACTATAGTTGAGGCCTTTCACAAATGAAACATCCACAGCCTGTATACTTGTCAAATGTTAAACCAAAAGTTCTTACAATTCTCCATAAAGTGGTTTTGAATTTATCTACATCACGGTTCTGTCAACGTATAAATGTAACTTTCTATAGCTTCGATAATGCTTTACCGACAAAAAATAAAATCTAAACTCTGTAATTACTCCTTTGTCAAAGTCATCCAATTTATTTGTCAGTGCTGGTCCTATTTTTGTATCTGCAGAAACTTGTATAATCTTCATTCAGACATCTTGTTTATGCCTGGTCACTAATATCCAGAGCGTGTTTGGTTTTTTTCCGGGTTCAAATGCAGCGAAACAATTTTCTCGTTTAGCCTCAAACGTCAAATTGTTATATAATTTCAGTGTAATGTTAGTTCTATAGTTTCAGTGCAATGTTAGTTCTATAATTTCAGTGTAATGTTAGTTCTATAATTTCAGTGTAACGTTAGTTCTATAGTTTCAGTGTAATGTTAGTTCTATAATCTCAGTGTAATGTAAGTTCAACGTTAACCGTTGTTTCCAAAATGTAGGAATTATTTTTCTCCGGCTTGGTATAGAACCGTTGATCAGAGGTTTAACAAGCCGCTATCGTAAAAACGATGTTGTTAATGAAACGTAGAACCACTAATATCTTCAGTAATAAAGAAAAGACGATGGTCATATGTTGGACATGTGATGAGAAGAGATAATAACCGAATAGCAAAACAAGTCCTCATGTGGGAAACAACAGGTAAGAGGAAAAGAGGATGACCCAGGGAGACACTGAGAAGAACATTGATGAGATAGGCAAGAGCAGCAGGATTCGGCTCCCTCAATGAGATAGAGCAGCTTGCACAGAACAGAGACAAATGGCGAGATTTGATAAAATATTTTTAAAAGAAAACTGCTAGAACAAAAATTCAGATAGGAGAAGGAGTATCTTGGTCTACGCCCTATGGGACGGCTACGGCTCGAAAGGTCAATAGGTAGATAGAATGTTAGTTCTATAATGTCAGTGTAATGTTAGTTCTATAAATTCCGTGTAATGTTAGTTCTATAATTTCAGTGTAATGTTAGTTCTATAATTTCAGTGTAATGTTAGTTCTATAAATTCCGTGTAATGTTAGTTCTATAATTTCAGCGTAATGTTAGTTCTATAATTTCAGTGTAATGTTCTTGAAAGTAACGATTCTAAGTTTCAACGTTATTCCATTAAACTCACAAATGTTAAGTTATGAAACGCTCCTATAAATTGTAAACACAGAATTCGAAAACAAGACAATGACGTAAATTTCAGCGCGTATAGATATATACGTTCAATATGTACAAGATCGTTCATGATCTCTCCCCCCCCCCCCCCCCCACACACACACCAATTAAAATAAGGAAAACAAAACGTGAAATTAAATGCGCTATTTTGAACGGTCAAGTGAATACTACCATAATATGATCTGTAAAACTCATAAATAGTAGCCATACCAGAATTAATATACAGTTCTATATCTCAAATAAACAAAAATATTTCCTGATGACATTATAGAAAAGGGAATCATTCTGACATAAGGTTGGCGGTGTTATAAATATGTGTTTTCAACAAATTTGACTAGCGCTGAGATATTATTTGTTTTAAGAGCAATCATTTGTGAACGCACTAAAACACCATGTTGTCCACTCGCATCACGGCGTGGTGGGATAGCTTTATTTTACTTTATTTTGTTGCTCTTCTTGTTGTTGATGTTAGGATCATCATCACTTCACGTTGGACTAATTCATGGATGATGTGATACCCACTCGAGAATGTCCAGAAAATGTAACTCTGACGCACCGCATTCACGAACTCCGTGGCACAGCGGCCTGGGACCATAGCGTGGGAAAATGTTTTTTTTTTACTCACAATTTTGTTCCAGCAACGGCCAACTTTTATGGTCTACTCTGTTCGATTTAACAGTCAGGGGTTCTTTAATTGGTATAGTGAACTGGTCTAATGAACTGTGAACTGGCCTAGTGTGCATTGGTCTAGTGAACTGGTCTAATGAACTGTGAACTGGCCTAGTGTGCATTGGTCTAGTGAACTCGTCTAGTGAGGAATAGACATCGGAATCGATTGAGGTCGACGAATTCCACTTTCGTCCAGTCATCAGAGTCTAATGGATTTTTCTGAGAAATAAACCACAAATGTTATCATAAATATAAGTGAGAGAGTTCATCAGTGCTGTATAGAGCCAACTCTAACCTGTGGATCAGAATCATGGACAGTAGACAAACAAATGAAAAGAGAATAAGACGACTCATAGATGGGATTTCTCAGTTGGATGTTGATAGTTCCCTGGACAGCTAAAAATACCAATGAGGAAATTCTGAAACAGTCCAACACAAAAAGACAACTCTTAAAAACATTAAAAAAGTAAGTGACATTATTTTTGCGCATTACCATGAGAATGGGATTCATGGAATACTTGGTTACACCTGTCAACATTTATTCCCTTCTCTTGTTCTTAGCTTCGTTCCACAAACTGTTTTAGAGATGTTAGTTACTGTTTCCTTAAATTGTTTCCACTCTTCTTCTACTGTGCCTACTTCGTTAGGGAGTTTCTTGAATTCCTCTCTGAGTTTTTCTTCTAGGGTTTTCCTTGTTTCTTGATCGTTTAATTGTTTTATTTTTATTGTCTGTTCTTTTCGCTTCTTTTGTTTGTTTTTGTATATTCTCTTTATTTTTGGCTGTCTTAGTGTGATCATAACCATCTTGTGATCCGTGTCGTCTGTAATATTTGGGATTGCTCTACTGTCGGTTACTCTGTTCTTGTTCTGCTGTCTTGTTAGTATAAAATCTATCTGGCTTCTGCATGTTGTGTCATTCCATTTGTACCAGGTGTATACTTGCGACTTTCTGTGTTTGAAGAATGTGTTGGTGATGAATAAATTGTTTTGATTGCATAGTTCCAGCAGTCTGCTTCCGTTTTCGTTTATGTCAGCTGTTTTATCGCCAAAGGGTCCTAAGATGTCACTGTTCTCACTGTTGCGTTTCCCAAGCCGTCCATTAAAATCTCCCATCACTATCATGTCGTCGCTTTCGTCAATCTTGTTAATGATTTCACTCAGTGTGTCGTAGAATTCTTCGCTGTCTTTTACATTGCTGTTGCATGGTGCATAGATTTGAATGTAATTTGTTTTTCGATCGTCTTCTAGCAGTTTAATTGAGATAATTCTTTCTGAATGGTATTTTATTTCTAGAATGCTCTTTGCGTGTTCTGGGTCGATGATAAAACCTACTCCATGTGTTGCTCTTTCTGTGTTGTCGACTCCCGAGAATATTTTCATGTAGTTCATGTGTGTCAACAGGTAAATGAATTTAAATATTTAGGAACTTTGTTAACCTCAGACGGAAGATGTACAAAAGAGGCGAGATGCAGAATGGCTTAGGCAAAAGCAGCTTTCCAAAAAATGAGGAAGATACTATGCAATCCATATTTGACAATAGAAACAAGAAAAAGAGTTCTTAAATGTTACGTAGAACTAGTCTTAACATATGGTTTCGAATCATGGGCAACAGGAGAGCAGAAAGAAAATCACTGGAGTCTGCAGAAATGTGGTTTTACAGAAGAATGTTGAGAATACCATGGACAGCTAAGAAGAGTAATGAAAATGTTCTGAAAGAGGTCAAAGCAAAAAGAGAGCTAATTTCCAATATTAGGAAGAAAAAAATCATGATTTTTTGGCCATGTAATGAGAAGAGAACAACTGGAATATTTTGTGACAACTGGGACAATTGAGGGAAGAAGAGGTAAAGGGAAGCAAAGAGAACAAATACCAGGCAACTTAAGAGAATGGTTTGGCAGAAGGTCAACAACGGAAATGATAAATAATTGTCGAAATCGAAAGTTGTGGAGAGACATGATCACCTACGCCAGTCGGTACTTGATGATGATGATGATGATATAAAGATTGCATTTCCAGTGCTGTCGCTGAGAAGTGTTCAGTTCAATTGTTATTATACTCATCATTATCATGTGCCATACAGGTTGACGTAGTCGATCATGCCCGTCCACAACTCTCTGTCCAGAATAAAAAAAAAGTAAAGTACCCCCCGTCACGCCAAGTGGCGTATAGGGAAATATGGTGTTAGTGACCCTATATTTTACAGACCTTCAGCACATGATTTTTCGGGTAATGTGGTCGGTATTACGCCCGTGCTGCTTTTACTTTCCCAGAAAAAATCCGGTACCCATTTAAGGCTGGGTGAACCCGGAGCCGTCGGTTGGGATCGAACCCTACCCCTTGTCCGTAGTAGTCCAGTTCACTAACCACTGAGCTATCGCGGCTCCTACTAATTTTTAGGGAATTAGTAAAACCCAGGTGTCCTCGCCAGGATTACGAACCCCGGCTGTTGCCGTGGTAAGCCAACCGCCTATCGATTGCGCTAACCGGACACCCTCTGTCCAGAATATTTAGTGTAAATTATGCTGTTAGATGTTTACTGTTCCGCGAAACCAAGTTATCAAGTATTCTTCCTCTTTGCCGTCAGCGGTCTCTTTTTTCTAAAGAGCACCCCGTGGTGGAACGAAACAATCAGAGAAGCAATTAAAGAAAAGAAGAAACTGTTTAAAAATTGGAGGGAGAACAAGAACCAAGAAAAATATGAAAGATATGCCTTAGTTCGAAAAAGAGTTAAAATGCTGATCAAAGAAGCTAAGCAAAGGAATTGGACAGAATTCGGACAAAACATGAGCAGGGACTTCAAGACAGCCACAGCCACAAGAGATTTCTACAAAGCAGTAAAAGCCACAAGAGCGAGAAAAGAAAACCATGATCCTACTGAGCTGATAAATGACAAAGACGGACAACCAATATCAAACAACCAATGTATGCAACAGAGATGGAAAGAATATTTTGAAGACCTGTTAAACATACCAACTACCAAGAAGACAACAAAAACCTCGCTAGAACTCACAAATACTGAACCCAACATCATGAAAGAGGAAATAGAAGAAGTAATCAAATATGCACCAAGAAACAAAGCACCAGGGATAGATAACATTCCAATAGAAATAATAGCAGCAGCGGGAGAAACAGGAATGCAATGGCTGCACAGAATATTTAATGCAGCATGGCACCAACAACAAGCCCCAGAAGACTGGCAACAGGCAATCATCATACCAATATGGAAAAAGAAAGGTAGCAAAAGAGACTGCAATCAATATAGAGGTATATCTCTTCTCAGCCATGTAGGAAAGCTATACGCCAAAATCTTGGAAAAAAGACTGAGACCAATAATAGAACTACAGTTAAGCGATTCTCAAATGGGGTTCCGAAAAAACAGAGGATGTACCGACGCACTATTCACACTAAAACAGCTTGCAGAAAAAACGACAGAACACAACCAAAACTTATACATAGCCTTCATTGACCAGGAAAAAGCATTCGACAGAGTGAACAGCGAACAACTGTGGGAGATACTAACAACATACGGAGTAAGCCAACATCTAACCAACATTATTAAAAGTCTCTACGCCAACAGCAGCTGCAGGGTCAGAACAGCAGCAGGCTACACAGACCACTTCGAAGTTAGATCAGGTGTAAGACAGGGGTGCGTACTATCCCCCCTACTGTTTATTACATACATGGACCATATATGCAAGCTAGCCAACCCATCAGAGACAGAGGAGATCAACGAGCTTCTATTTGCAGACGACCAGGCACTAATACATGAAACAATAGAAGACCTACAAGAACACTTAAACAAACTCAACATCTTAGGAACAAAATACAACATGAAAATCAACATCAACAAAACAGAAGTCATGAATATCGCCAAAAATAAACAGAACATCAACATAACTATAGAAGGCAGACAACTAAAACAAGTAGTAGAGGAATTCAAATACCTAGGAAGTCTAATGACAAACGACAATTCCCAAACAGCAGAGATAGAATCAAGATGCAACAAAGCTTGTCAAATCATCGGACAGTTATCACCACTATTATCCAACAAGGAAATAACTCTGGAGGCAAAACGAGCACTATACAACACAATCTTCATTCCAACGTTGTGCTACCAATGCCAGACCTGGACTCTAGATGCAAGAACAATAAGAGAAATAACCTCTACAGAGATGAAATGTGTTAGACGAATGACAGGAAACAGTCTGAGAGATAAGATCAGAAATGAAGAACTGAGAAAAAAGCTAGGAATAGCCCCAGCCATAGAATATATAAGGAAACAACAGATAAAATGGTTCGGCCACGTGACAAGGCAGAAAGAACAAAACACAACACAACGAGCCTTCAGCAAACGTTGTGAGAACACCAGACCCAAGGGTCGACCACGAAAAAGATGGATCGATGGAATATTAGAAGCACTAGGAAACATAACAACAGCAGAGGCGAACAGAAGAGCAAAAGACCGCAAATTATATCTCCCCTCGACGCTGAAAGGCAGATGAGGAAGGAAAGAGTTGGAAGAAGAAGATTTACCTGTTTTAATATTGTTCCACTTGTATTTATTTTGCACCGAGGTGATGTCTTTTTCTTTGTTGTTACCATAACTTCTGTCTTTTTGCTATTAAGGCTGAGTCCTTTGTTTTTGCTTTCTTTCACTACAATCTCTAACATTTCTTGTAACTCATTTTCATTCTTAGCGATTAATACTGTATCATCAGTATACCTTAGATTATTTATATTATGACATCCAATTGTTATTCCAGGCATGCCCCTTATGGATCTTAAAATAATCTCACTATAGATATTAAACGGGAGCCGCGATAGCTCAGTGGTTAGTGAACTGGATTACAAAGTACAAGAGGTAGAGTTCGATCCAAACCGACGGCTTCCAGGTTCACCCAGCCTTAAATGGGTACCGGATATTTTTCTGGGAAAGTAAAGCGGCACGGGCGTAATACCGACCACATTACCCCAAAAATCATGTGCTGAAGGTCTGTAAAATGTATGGTCACTAACACCATATTCCCTATACGCCACTTGGCGTGACGAGGGCTCTTTACTTTACTTATAGATATTAAACAAATCTGGTGACAGCACACAACCTTGTCTAACACCCTGTTTTATTTGTTGAAACATTCCCAATTGGTTTCCAGTTCTTATGGCCGCTGTTTGTTGCCAGTATGCCAGTCTTTATATACCGGTCATGTAAGTCCGCCCTAGCAATAGCTTAGATGTGATAAGTATCGTGCAGCTAGTGTTGGTTACTGACAAATGAAGACCACTTTAGCCAAGTATGTGCAGACGGTGAACACAAAAAATATTGATGCTACCACACACTCTTTACACATCAGTGAGAATCATATGTATTTTACTACTTTACTGTATTTGCATATATTGATTATTTTCACCTCTCTAATGTAGATCGCTGCGTTAAAGTCAACCGGGTGTTCAACTTAAAGGATTCGCGCCAGTGCTACGGAGTTCCTGCACCTGGCAACAGTCCTTTTTGGTGAATCAGATGGTGTGAATACGACCGTCTCAGTCGTGAAGTCGATATCCATTTTACGTCATGATATTATGAGCTGTTCAATAACCGCGTTTGATTTGTTCAGCGGGTACTACCTTCAGTTCCGTTGATCATGGTATTCTCATAACTCATTATAGCTGACCATGGTATTCTCATAACTCATTATAGCTGATCCTGGCATTCTCATAACTCATTATAGCTGACCATGGTATTCTCATAAATCATTATAGCTGACCATGGTATTCTCATAACTCATTATAGCTGACCATGGTATTCTCATAACTCATTATAGCTGACCATGGTATTCTCATAACTCATTATAGCTGACCATGGTATTCTCATAACTCATTATAGCTGACCATGGTATTCTCATAACTCATTATAGCTGATAATGGTATTCTCATAACTCATTATAGCTGAACATGGTATTCTCATAACTCATTATAGCTGACCATGGTATTCTCATAACTCATTATAGCTGACCATGGTATTCTCATAACTCATTATAGCTGACCATGGTATTCTCATAACTCATTATAGCTGACCATGGTATTTTCATAACTCATTATAGCTGACCATGGTATTCTCATAACTCATTATAGCTGACCATGGTATTTTCATAACTCATTATAGCTGACCATGGTATTCTATAACGCATTATAGCTGACCATGATATTATCATTACTTTTTATAGCTGACCATGGTACTCTCATTCTTTATAGTTTACCATGGTATACTCATTACTCTTTATAGCTGACCATGGTATACTCATTACTCTTTATAGCTGGCCATGGTTTACTCAGTACTCTTTATAGCTGGTCATGGTATACTCATTACTCTTTATAGCTGGACATGGTTTACTCATTACTCTTTATAGCTGGCAATGGTATACTCATTACTCTTTTTAGCTGGCCATGGTTTACTCATTACTCTTTATAGATGGACATGGAATTTTCAACATTCTTTTATAAAACCACATTTCTGTGGCCTGCAATATATTTTCTTGTCCATTGTCCAGGATTGATATCCATAAAACAAGACTGGTTCCACATAATACTGAATATCTTTTGTCTTTATTTCCATTAACAAAAATTTAAAAACAATTCGGGTCTGAGTTTTTGTTTTCAAAATTGATTACATAATACCTTGCTCATTCTTTGGAATGCAGCTTTTATTTGAGCTAGTCAGCACCACAGGGAGCCGCGATAGCTCAGTGGTTAGTGAACTGGACTACAAAAGGCAAGAGGTAGGGTTCGATCCCAACCGACGGCTTCTGGGTTCACCCAGCCTTTAATAGGTACCTGATTTTTTTTCAGGGAAAGTGAAGCGGCACGGGCGTAATACCGACCACATTACCCCAAAAATCATGTACCGAAGGTCTGTAAAATATATGGTCACTAACACCATATTCCCTATACGGCATTTGGCGTGACGGGGGTACTTTACTTTTTTAATATTCTGCACCTCACCTCTTTTGTACATCTACCATTTGTAGTTAATATCGCTTCCAGGTATTTCAATTTATTGACGTGTTTTAACATTGTCCCCATTTACTTTCGTTGTGCGTTTAGAAAGAGTTTGAATATAAAATGGCATCAAATATGAGTTTGACACAAGAAGCCTGGGGTGAACAGCAACTTCGTAAAACGATGAACGCTGAATGTGGTTTCACATGAATGGAAGGGAAGCAAAATAAGACGTGTGAAATGGTGAAGGCTGCAACAAGAAAATAAACACGGCAGATTTGCGAGAACTTCCGAAATAACTGAGAAGGGAATAATGCAATCAGCTGATGCAATTCTAGAAAGCAAATTGATTATGTGCAGGACATTATGTGAGCAAGGAATCGGGAGATTGTCAACGTAGAAAAGCTAAACTCGAGCTAAGCGAATCAGACACAAGATACTGAGATGAAAGTTTGGCCAGATTTATTGTTGGAAAAGCCAAATATACCTGGAGCGGATTGGACAATTGTTGGCAATACTCACATTTCTGGAATAGACTGGGTATTATCAGCTCAACAAAGGAAAAAAGAAGTTTGTCACATAATGTTGGATATACGCGTATCAATATAAAGTTTAAAATGGAAATTAAATTATTTCACGATGATGTGCATATGTTTGATCAGTAGTTGCTAGCGCGCAATCTATTTCAAATGGTGTTTGGTATATAAGTGTGCAATGTTAGGGTGATCTTCACTGAACTTTGGACACGTCACATAAGACCTCAGATCTCCTCAAATTGTTCACCAGCAGAAAGCGTCTAACTGTACAGGTTCCAAGATAGCCTGCTAGACTCTATAGTCATATCTAACGTCTCAAAGTGTCCCAAATAAATGAATTCCCACTCTGATCAACTCCTCCTTTCCAAGTCCAGCCCACAACCTCATGAACCATAGACCAGATGGAAGGCCTCTCCTACAAAGGAGACGAATAATAATCAATGAATATTATTATAGAGGGAAACTTCCGAGGCGATAATCAAAGAATCAATTCAGAGGAAGAGGCATGTTTACAGCACTCGGAAAAAAATCAACAACAGAAAAAGAAAACAAAGAACAATATATGCACTAAAGCAGGATCGAACCTGCACTGTGCCAGCTATAACGGATACCAGGTGGAGGTGAAAACTATAACAGATACCAGGTGGAGGTGAAAGCTAGAAGAGATACCAGGTGGAGGTCAAAGCTAGAAGAGATACCATGTGGAGGTCAAAGCTAGAAGAGATACCAGGTGGAGGTGAAAGCTAGAAGAGATACCAGGTGGAGGTCAAAGCTAGAAGAGATACCATGTGGAGGTCAAAGCTAGAAGAGATACCATGTGGAGGTGAAAGCTAGAAGAGATACCAGGTGGAGGTGAAAGCTAGAAGAGATACCATGTGGAGGTCAAAGCTAGAAGAGATACCATGTGGAGGTCAAAGCTAGAAGAGATACCATGTGGAGGTGAAAGCTAGAAGAGATACCAGGTGGAGGTCAAAGCTAGAAGAGATACCATGTGGAGGTCAAAGTTAGAAGAGATACCAGGTGGAGGTGAAAGCTAGAAGAGATACCAGGTGGAGGTCAAAGCTAGAAGAGATACCAGGTGGAGGTCAAAGCTAGAAGAGATACCATGTTGAAGTGAAAGCTAGAACAGATACCATGTGGAGGTGAAAGCTAGAACAGATACCATGTGGAGGTGAAAGCTAGAACAGATACCACGTGGAGGTGAAAGCTAGAAGAGATACCATGTGGAAGTGAAAGCTAGAACAGATACCATGTGGAGGTAAAAGCTAGAACAGATACCATGTGGAGGTGAAAGCTAGAACAGATACCACGTGGAGGTGAAAGCTAGAACATATACCATGTGGAGGTGAAAGCTAGAACAGATACCATGTGGAGGTGAAAGCTAGAATAAATACAATGTGGAGGTCAAAGCTAGAACAGATACAATGTGGAGGTGAAAGCTAGAACAGATACAATGTGGAGGTGAAAGCTAGAGAGGATACCAGGTGGAGGTGAAAGTTAGAGCAGATACCAGGTGGAGGTGAAAGTTAGAGCAGATACCAGGTGGAGGTGAAAGCTAGAGCAGATACCAGGTGAAGGTGAAAGTTAGAGCAGATACCAGGTGGAGGTGAAAGTTAGAGCAGATACCAGGTGGAGGTGAAAGTTAGAGCAGATACCAGGTGGTGGTGAAATCTAGAACAGGTACTGGGTGGAGGTTAAATCTAGAACAGGTACCAGGTGGAGGTGAAAGCTAGAACAGATACCAGGTGGAGGTGAAAACTAGAACAGATTCCAGTTGGAGGTGAAAGCTAGAACAGATACCAGGTGGAGGTGAAAGCTAGAACATAGCAGGTGGGTGGGGCGAAGCTAGAACAGATATCAGGTGTGGGTGAAAGCTAGACCAGATACCACGTTGGGGTGAACGCTAGAACAGATACCAAGTGGAGGTGAAAGTTAGAACAGATACCAGGTTGAGGTGAAAGCTAGAGCAGATACCAGGTGGATGTGAAAGTTAGATCAGATACCAGGTGAGGGTGAAAGCTAGAAGAGATACCAGGTTTAGGTGAAAGCTATAGCAGATACCAGGTGGAGGTGAAAGCTAGAGCAAATACCAGGATGGGGTGATGGCTAGAACAGATATCAGATTGAGATCAAAGATATAACAGATACCAGGTGGAGGTGAAAGCTAGAACATATACCATGTGGAGGTGAAAGGTCGAACATATACCATGTGAAGGAGAAAACTATAGCAGATACCAGATGGAGATGAAAGCTAGAGCGGATACCATGTGGAGGTGAAAGCTAGAGCAGATAACATGTGGAGTTGAAAGTTAGAACAGATACCAGGTGGATGTGAAAGCTAGAGCAGATGCCATGCAGTCCCTTCTCCACCTCTTCGCGGTGCCTCGAGAAACAGACTTCCCAGTTTATACTGGTCTAGTGAAAAGGGATCGAAGAGGGATGATAACCCGGTACTCAAAAATAACGCGCTGAAGTCGGATGTGTTGGGTCGAAAGGCGCAAACAGACCACAACACAACGTGTCTATGTCTAAGCCCACTTAACGTCCTTCCAAGGGCGGATGACGAAGCGGACAGTCAATTCCCTTAGGAGTCAACGATTGAACGACAGGAAGGAAATCTTTTTCTTTATTTTGTTTGTTCATGAATTTGATGTAGACCAGTGGTGTAACTGGCCAGGTGGCTGCTGAGATTTACCGCAGCTCCAACGTGACTTTTGCAAAGAAGACTTGGATTTTTGTTGGATAAGCAAGAATGATGGTGTTGTACTAGAATGTTGTACTAGACGTTTGTAGTACCGACAGTTGAAAGGAATGGAGTTCCCAGCTCGATGTATCGTTATCCTTTATTATCAGCCATAGATACTTCCCTACAATGTGAGGTACGCCATGACAGGAAGCAGCGTGGATGTGTGTGTATATATATAAAGAGAGTCGCGAAAACACTAGCTATTTTAGGCTGCTGCCACCAGTGTGGTAGGTTAAAGCTGACCCAGTCGTTCACGACGGGGTGTGGACAGTAGATTCGACTAGAACTGTTGCGCAGAATAAGTGTAGTTATTATCATCATCATTAAGTATAGGGCCTGCTGGCGTAGGTGATCATGTCTCTCCACAACTTTAGATCTCGACAGTTATTTATCATTTCTGTTGTTGACCTTCTGCCAAGCCATTCTCTTAAGCTGTCTGTTATTTTTTCTCTTTGCTTCCCTCTATCTCTTCGTTCCTCAATTTTTCCAGTTGTTACAATATATTCCAGTTGTTCTCTTCTCATTACATGACCAAAAAATGATGATTGTTTCTTCCTAATATTGGAAATTAGCTCTCTTTTTGCTTTGATCTCTCTCAGAACATCTTCATTACTCTTCTTAGCTGTCCATGGTACTCTCAACATTCTTCTAAGTAGTTATTATATGCCGAATATAATGTAAGCTTTGAATTAACTCTTTACGTACGGAAGCTTTTTATCGATGCAATGGAAGAGATTTCAGAGACAAAATTGTTCATGGTTTTAAGAGTCAATCTACATATTAATATTTATCTAACATATAACATATTATATATTAAGTTTTAGATAATTTAACAAAGTATTAGATTTCATCAATACCAAGATGATACAAGGCATGTAAAAAATATATGGTTTGATGAGAGTTCACAATAATCAAATTTAAAGTGACGCAGTATGTGGTGAAACGTACGCGGCCGAAATCGGCTTGTCGCACAGCGCGGTGAAACGTAGAATGGAAAGAGTTAAAGCAGTAGGAAGTCGACACCTGGAAGTCAGGACCCAGGCGGGCCTATCTCTCCTAGAGTGTCAAGAAACTAAAGGCCCGAAACACTTGCTCCATGGAGGTCACTTCTGATGATCAGATTGCCTCCTGCTGGGAAGCTCCGTATAAAGAATTCCCTATTACTGTCAAACAGAGTTTGGAACGCCCTCCCTATATTCTCCTTCTTTGATGTCCTTTTTGTTGGTAACTTTCTGCATACTTCTCTATTCTTGTTTATTATTAATTCGGCTTTGCTTTAATAATATCTCAACATTTATTTATAGCCCATTTCTTCTGTTGTTATATCGCAGTTCACATTAAAACATATTCCTTTCTTATACAGATACGCGCTTTATTACTAAAAAGAATGGCATGCGATTCCTTACGATACAAATCACATATTAAAAGAGGGGAGGGCAGGAGAGCAAGAGGCAGACCCGGAGTAGGGTGGACAGACAACAACAAAGAAGCGCTAAAACAATATTAATTTATTATTATTTATTATTATTTATTTTTTTGTTTTTATTTCGTTTGCCAGCTTTTACCTCTGACGAAGTCCCTAGAGACTAGGAACTGAATTTTGCGTGTTAATCCGTTTTTCCCTGGCAGCCGTGTGCACAGGGGACCCTCGCCGCACAGGCAGATAATTCTGTTTTCGGAGGTACTCATATTTTTTCCGTCGATGAGTAATTGACGTTTCAAGCCGGGCCTCGCTGCGGAGACCACGGGTGGTTGCCGCAGAGAGAAATCATTCATAAAAATCCTAACTGGTTCAGTCGTGATTTGAACCCACAACTTCTCTGGCTCGAGGCCGGCGTCTTGCCTCTAGACCAACCAGTCCACCAAAAACAATTGACAAAAGGGTCAGAATCAGAACCGTCATATGTCCCTATAGTCAGTTCAGTCAAGTCTTCCTTTCAGTCATCTGTCCCGAGAGTCAGTTCAGTCAAGTCTTCATTTCAATCATCTGTTCCGAGAGTCACTTCAGTCAAATCTTCCTTTCAGTCATCTGTCCCGAGAGTCAGTTCAGTCAAATATTCCTTTCAGTCATCTGTTGCGGCATCCAGTTCAGTCAAATCCACCTTTCAGTCATCTGTTACGAAGGTCAGTACAGTCAAATCCACATTTCAGGCATCTGTTCCGACAGTCAGTTCAATCAAATCTTCCTTTCAGTCATTTATCCCGATAGTCAGTTCAGTAAAACTCTTCCTTTCAGTCATCTTTTCCGAGGGTCAGTTCAGTCAAGTCTTCCTTTCAGTCATCTGTTCCAAGACTCAGTTCAGTCAAGTCTTTCTTTCAGTCATCTGTTCTGATGGTCACTTCAGTCAGACATTCAAAATCACATCTAGAAGTCTTCAATCAGTCAACCAATCAGGACCTTTAGTTTATTTATATATTCCGGAAGTGAGCTCAGTCAACCAATACTGACCGTCGTTCGTTCGTTCATCTATTCTGGGAGTCATTTCAATCAACCAATGAAATCACTCCCTTGTGTGCTCAAATCGAACATTCGTGTAACAATAGAATAAGTACATGCAGATGTTTACAGCCTTGTTTGAGCTGTCTAATATCATCATTACGATTGCTGAAAATATCTCCTTCCCATGGATGTTTTATTGTCATCATTGATAATAAATACGTGGTCTTTCAATGAGATATTTTTATTTTCCGTATAAATTTTAGCTATAAATGTGATAACGCTGCAACGACTGAAAACTGCACGCCATGCAGCCATCATCTTTGTCAATCACTTGGCGTGGTTGTCGTGACCTTTCTCGAAACAGATGGCGAAGCCACGGACAACTGTAGATTCACTATGGCTCGCGCCCGGAAAAAATAATCTAATCATCGTCATCATCATCGTCATTACCATCATCGTCACCATCATCATCTCTTTTCTTTTGTTTAATCAGTACCAAGACGTACAATGATGACATCACATCACCATCATCGTCATTACCATCATCGTCACCATCATCATCTCTTTTCTTTTGTTTAATCAATACTAAGACGTACAATGATAACATCACCATCATCAACGTCGACATCACATCATCATCATCTCTTTCCTCTTGTTTAATTACAAGACTTACATTGACTTTGTATCATCATCATCATCACAACAGTAGGTGATGACGACCTTACAAATACTCGCTTTACTGCTGTTCTTTATCAAGTCTATTCTGATTTTTTTTTCAATGTAAAACTTAAAAAAGCAAACAATTTTTGTCGCTGTCCTCTCCTGTCCTTTTTTTTCCTTTTAATTTTCTGGTTGCTACAATTTTGTCACATTTTTTCCTCTTCTCATCATTGTCAACATGACCATATCAGATGGCGTAGGCGATCATGTCCTTGCATACTTCAGTGCCCTCAGTGCATCTATCTATTCAGAATTGGTTCTGTTTAGCACCGATTAACTCTCTTTCTCCCTTCTATTGACATCAACTTGATGCGCAAGATAATTTTCATTTTCTACAATGCTACTCTGGCCTGTGATATTTTGATTGTTATTTCTGTGGTGTATCTTCCCTCTGATGTTATTATTGTGCCCAAGTATTTGAGACTCTGTACTTGTTTCAAATCTGTCCAGCTTACTTTTATACTACATTATGGGGAAGGTTATTTCTTGGATATGACCATTACATCTGTCCTCTTCTCATAGCTGTGACAAGCAGTATTCTAATAGTAAAAAGTAAAGAATCCCGTCACGCCAAATGACCTATAGGGAATATTATTCGTCTGACCATAATTTTACAGACCTTTGGCACATGATTTTTGTGCTAATCTGGTCGGTATTACGCCTGTGCCGCTTTACTTTCCCAGAAAAAAATCCGGTACCCATTTAAGGCTGGATGAACCCGGAAGCTGTTGATCAGGATCAAATCCGACCTCTCGTTCTTGCTAGTCCAGTACATTAACCGCTGAGCTATCGCGGCAGCAGGCACGGTACTTCATAATAACAGGTAGGAAACATTATTGTTATAATAATAACAGGTAGGAAACATTATTGTTATAATAATAACAGGTAGGAAACACTATTGTTATAATAATAACAGGTAGGAAACATTATTGTTATAATAATAACAGGTAGGAAACACTATTGTTATAATAATAACAGGTAGGAAACATTATTGTTATAATAATAACAGGTAGGAAACATTATTGTTATAATAATAACAGGTAGGAAACACTATTGTAATAATAATAACAGGTAGGAAACATTATTGTTATACTAATAACAGGTAGGAAACATTATTGTTATAATAATAACAGGTAGGAAACATTATTGTTATAATAATAACAGGTAGGAAACATTATTGTTATAATAATAACAGGTAGGAAACACTATTGTAATAATAATAACAGGTAGGAAACATTATTGTTATACTAATAACAGGTAGGAAACATTATTGTTATAATAATAACAGGTAGGAAACATTATTGTTATAATAATAACAGGTAGGAAACATTATTGTTATAATAATAACAGGTAGGAAACATTATTGTTATAATAATAACAGGTAGGAAACATTATTGTTATAATAATAACAGGTAGGAAACATTATTGTTATAATAATAACAGGTAGGAAACATTATTGTTATAATAATAACAGGTAGGAAACATTATTGTTATAATAATAACAGGTAGGAAACATTATTGTTATAATAATAACAGGTAGGAAACATTATTGTTATAATAATAACAGGTAGGAAACATTATTGTTATAATAATAACAGGTAGGAAACATTATTGTTATAATAATAACAGGTAGGAAACATTATTGTTATAATAATAACAGGTAGGAAACATTATTGTAATACTAAAACATGAATGACGCATTATTGTAATACTAAAACATGAATGACACATTATTGTAATACTAAAACATGAATGAAGCACTATTGTAATACTAAAACATGAATGACACATTATTGTAATACTAAAACATGAATGAAGCACTATTGTAATACTAAAACATGAATGAAGCACTATTGTAATAATAAAACATGAATGAAGCACTATTGTAATACTAAAACATGAATGACACATTATTGTAATACTAAAACATGAATGACACATTATTGTAATACTAAAACATGAATGAAGCACTATTGTAATAATAAAACATGAATGAAGCACTATTGTAATACTAAAACATGAATGACACATTATTGTAATACTAAAACATGAATGACACATTATTGTAATACTAAAACATGAATGAAGCACTATTGTAATACATGTACTAAAACATGATTGAAGCACTATTGTTATACTAAAACATGATTGAAGCACTATTGTTATACTAAAACATGAATGACGCATTATTGTATTACTAAAACATGAATGAAGCACTATTGTAATAATAAAACATGAATGAAGCACTATTGTAATACTAAAACATAAATGAAGCATTATTGTAATACTAAAACATGAATGACACATTATTGTAATACTAAAACATGAATGAAGCACTATTGTAATACTAAAACATGAATGACACATTATTGTAATACTAAAACATGAATGAAGCACTATTGTAATACTAAAACATGAATGAAGCAATACTGTAATACTAAAACATGAATGAAGCACTATTGTAATACTAAAACATGAATGAAGCACTATTGTAATACTAAAACATGAATGAAGCACTATTGTAATACTAAAACATGAATGAAGCACTTTTGTAATACTAAAACATGAATGAAGCACTATTGTAATACTAAAACATGAATGAAGCACTATTGTAATACTAAAACATGAATGAAGCACTATTGTAATACTAAAACATGAATGAAGCACTATTGTAATACTAAAACATGAATGAAGCACTATTGTAATAATAAAACATGAATGAAGCACTATTGTAATACTAAAACATGAATGACACATTATTGTAATACTAAAACATGAATGACACATTATTGTAATACTAAAACATGAATGAAGCACTATTGTAATAATAAAACATGAATGAAGCACTATTGTAATACTAAAACATGAATGACACATTATTGTAATACTAAAACATGAATGACACTTTATTGTAATACTAAAACATGAATGAAGCACTATTGTAATACATGTACTAAAACATGATTGAAGCACTATTGTTATACTAAAACATGATTGAAGCACTATTGTTATACTAAAACATGAATGACGCATTATTGTAATACTAAAACATGAATGAAGCACTATTGTAATAATAAAACATGAATGAAGCACTATTGTAATACTAAAACATAAATGAAGCATTATTGTAATACTAAAACATGAATGACACATTATTGTAATACTAAAACATGAATGAAGCACTATTGTAATACTAAAACATGAATGACACATTATTGTAATACTAAAACATGAATGAAGCACTATTGTAATACTAAAACATGAATGAAGCAATACTGTAATACTAAAACATGAATGAAGCACTATTGTAATACTAAAACATGAATGAAGCACTATTGTAATACTAAAACATGAATGAAGCACTATTGTAATACTAAAACATGAATGAAGCACTATTGTAATACTAAAACATGAATGAAGCACTATTGTAATACTAAAACATGAATGAAGCACTATTGTAATACTAAAACATGAATGAAGCACTATTGTAATACTAAAACATGAATGAAGCACTATTGTAATACTAAAACATGAATGCCACATGAATGTAATACAAGGTAGAATATACAGCCATACCTCAAACTCCCTACAGATATAGACTTTAGCGTCTAAATAAGAAATGAACTGACATCCTAATACCAGATTTGAACATGTAGAGCTAGGCTCTTTAATACGAGATCTTAGTGCATACAATCAGACTCGTTACTGCGAATTTGAGAGTAGACAATCGTGTACTAGAGTGTAACCTTTAAATACGTATGAACTTGTGCTGTTATTAACTTGTGCACTCAGTGACTCAAGTTCACGGAGAATTATTTCCGGTTGCGTGTAATCTGTGAAGCAATTTTGTTCGGAGTTACATTCCGTTGTGTGCATTACTACGTGTATGTTTCGTGCAATCAGACGGGAAATGTAAAATGTAAATAAAGATCGAATAAATCTGACAGTAAACAGATTGTCAGACATGGATAATCATTCAAATAATTTCTCGCTTTGTAAAGCAAGACAAGAACATATCTGTTACAGTATTTGAAGCTAAATTGAGTCATTCCGCGACTTAGTTAAAAAACAGGAAACCACTGGCTGCAGCAGCTATATGGTTACACAGAAGAATGTTAGGAATCTCAGTGACAGTATATATTCTTCTACTTACGTTTCTCATTTGCCTATTGGCGTCTAAGGGAGATATATCATATCTTCTTTTGTTGTTTTCTGGTTCGCCTCTTCTGCTAAGTATGTTTCCTAGTGGTAGTAGCAGTAAACAATTCAGTCACAGTTGACTATGTATTTTGCAGCGTCCCTCTTCATCACTGAGTGCCATCTCCGCATCGAAGGTTCGCTATCATGGAGCGCCATTCCGCTCTGTCTCTTGCTTTGATGGTGCAGGTTGTCATAGGTTGACTTGTCCATCTTTTGATGTTACTCATTATTCTTGGTCTGCCTCTTTCACCTTGTATTTTCTCTTCCAAGATTACTTTAAGTAGGCTTCTGTGTCTTTTAACATGCTACAAAAATCGCATTGGTCTTGTTTGAATTGTGTTTAGGAGTTCTCTTTTCATTTTTAGTTGTTTCAAGACTTAATTATTTGTTTTCTTTTCTTTACATCCAATTCTTCATATTCTTCTATAAATCCACATTTCAAAGGCTTCTGTTCTGTTGTTCTTGTCTAGTGACCATGTTTATGCACCATACAGGAATGTTGAGAAGATATAACATTTTGCTATTCTTGGCTTCAGCCCTGGTGTTATTTGTTTTGATGTTAGTATGTTCTTCATGACATTAAATTACTTTTTGCCATTCCTATTCTTTTGTTTATTTCAGTTGTACATTTTCCATCACTGGTTATAGTATGTCCAAGGTAGTTGTAGTTCTGAACTGTCTCCAGGTCTATTCCTTCTACTTTAATATCCACTTGTAGGTTGTCCGTATTTTCTTTGGTTATGATCATAGTTTTAGTCTTGTTCATATTCATATCTAGTCCATATTTGTTGCTTGTCATGTTTATTTCATTAAGTAATTGTTGTAGATCTTTAGGATTTTCTGCTGGTAGCACAGTATCATCAGCCTATCTTAGGTTATTCAATATTTTTTTTCCATTAAGGCTTAGGCCTGGTATATCTGTGATGACTTTAAAGATGTGCTCAGTGTATAGATTAAACAAGCTTGATGATAGGATGCATCCCTGTCTTACTCCTCTTTTATATCAATGGGTGTAGAGTTCTCATAGTTATATTTTATTATTGTTGTTTGATTCCTTAATAAATTACATATTAATCGATTGTTTGTGTCATTTAGATTTATATCCTTTAGGCAGTCTATAAGTTGTTTATGGTGTATTCTATAAACATCTTTGGTGTAGTCTATGAAGCAGGAATATGTTAGTCTCTTTACTTCTGTGTAGTTTTCGATTAATGCCTTCATGTAGAATATTGTTTGTTTTGATCCATGTTTTTCCCGCAGCGCCACTAGGAACTGTTATTTTGTATTTTTATTCGCCTTGTATCCTCTTTATCTATTAACCTATCTGCTCCTTGTTTAAGTCGAAGCTTCAGAATGCTTCCAAAGATTGTGGTCTGCAGCTATTTCTTCCCAGGCTACAAGATTTGTGTTCAGTTCCCATGTCACGTTTACACACGGCAACAAATCGGAGTTTTGGACGCCTCCTAGTTATTTTGCCATAAGTGGCCAGGCCCAAGTGACCTATGTTATTTGAGCAGCGTGTGGATGTTCAGGAGGCCTGTGCAAGTGAGCTCCTTCACTGTATTTCACTTTATCCTTCCTGGTGATACCAAGAATAGAGCGCTAGCATCGATAATGAAGTCCATTTAGCCTTCTCACAATGTTTCCTGGTGTTTCTAATGTTCTATCAATCCATCTTTGTTTTGTGGTCGACCCTTGAGCCTGGTATTCTCGTCACGTGTATTAAAGACTTGGTGTGTTCTGTTTGGTCTTTCTTACACTTCCGGTGTCCAAACTGTTTTTGTTGTTTCTTTACGTATTCAATTATTCCTCGCTTTTTCTCAGCTCTTTATTTCTGATCACTTCACCCAGACTGTTTCCTATTATGCGTCTAGCACATCTCAGTTGTGGCTATTTTGATTATTGTCCTTGAATCTCCAGCCCAGTGTGGCAGCACAACGTGACAGTCAATCAATAAATTATAACCTCACGCAATTCACTCGTGATATTAAAAGTAAAGTAAAGTACCCCCATCACGTCAAGTGGCGTATAGGGAATATGGTGTTAGTGGCCATAAAGAACCCCGTCTCGTCGAGTGACGTATAGGGAATATGGTGTTAGTAACCATAAAGAGCTCCGTCACGCCGAGTGCGTATAGGGAATATCGTGTTAATGACCATAAAGAGCACCGTCACGTCAAGTAGTGTATAGGGAATATGGTGTTAGTGACCATAAAGAGCCTCGTCACGTCGAGTAGCGTATAGGGAATATGGTGTTAGTGACCATAATGAGCCCCGTCACGTCAAGTGGCGAATAGGGAATATGGTGTTACTGACCATATATTTTACAGACCTTCAGCACATGATTTTTTGGTTAATTTGACCGGTGTTACGCCCGTGCCGCTTTCTTTTCCCAGAAAAAAATTCCGGTACCCATTTAAGGCTGTGTGAACTCGGAAGTCGTCGGTTGGGATCGAACCCTACCACTTGTCCTTTATAGTCCAGTTCATTAACCAGTGAGCTATCGCGGCTCCCCGTGATATCAAAGCTTTACATATATGTTATCAAGCAAAAATTGTCATCCATAAAGGAGAGATATAGAGAGAGAGAAATAAAGAAAGAGAGTCTATAACTGTGAAACAACATCACAATCAATTAACCAGTCACTAAATACTTTATACAAAAAGATACTTTTGATAAAAGTTAGGAGGTTATACAACACATAATTATGTAAAAACAGACTATCTTTACGACAATTTCCCATGACGGGTTTGCCGAGGGTTGGGTGGGTGGCTTATTATACAGGAGAATGCTTTATCGCGTTCGCCCGATGTCTAAGGTAGTACACCTCTTCATCATCCGCCCTTAAAAGGACGTTAAGTGGGCGTGTCTGCGTTGTGTTGTGGTGTGCAGTATAACTGTGTTATTTGCGCCTTTCGGGCCCAACAAATCCGATTTCAGCATAACATTTTTGAGTACCGAGTTGTCTTCCCTCTTCGGTTCCTACTCCTTTGGTCAGACTAGACAGGTTAGTCTGTTATTGGAGGCACCACGGAGAGGTGGAGCAGGGTCTGGATGGTTCTGGTACACCTACCCTGTCGCAAGCCATCAGCTGTGGGTCACTGACAACTTCCAGCTCTGCTGCTGTGAGGCGTGCCTTCGCCACCGGACCGGAGAATAAAGGCCGCTTTTATTCGAATAAAGGCAGTATTCGCGTAGAAAATTATGGCTCTTATAGAGATGTTTTTTGTGTTTTGAAAATTCGTTCGCTGTTCATTTCTATGCCGCCTGAAGAACTGCTAGCAGCACGAAATTTCGACATCAACAGCTGAAGAAAAAATTTCATCACAACGGAGATGCTGCGTCTAAAAAGAATTCTGAAAGTTACAATGTGATCAGAATCAAGAATGGGAATATAAGATAACGTGTTGTGGTAGCAGAGACATTAAATAAGTAGGTAGGTAAGTAAGGAGTTAAGTAAGTAAGTGGGTAAGTAAGTAAAGAGGTAAGTAAGTAAGTGTGTAAGTAAGTAAGGAGGTAAGTAAGTTAGGAGGTAAGTAAGGAGGTAAGTAAGTTAGGAGGTAAGTAAGGAGGTAAGTAAGTAAAAGTGTAAGTAATTAAGTGGGTATGTAAGTAGGGAGGTAAGTAAATAAGGAGGTAAGTAAGTAAGTGGGTAAGTAAGTAAGTGTGTAAGTAAGTAAGGAGGTAGATAAGTACGTAAGTAAGTAAGGATGTAAGTAAGAAAAGAGGTAAGTAAGTAAAAAGGAAAGGAAGGATGTAAATATGTAAGTGGGTAAGTAAGTAAGAAGTTAAGTAAGTAAGTATGTAAGTAAGTAAGTGGGTAAGTAATTAAAGAGATAAGTAAGTAAGTGGTTAAGTAAGTAAGTGTGTAAGTAAGTAAGTGTGTAAGTAAGTAAGTGGGTAAGTAATTAAAGAGATAAGTAAGTAAGTGGTTAAGTAAGTAAGTGTGTAAGTAAGTAAGTGGTTAAGTAAGTAAGTGTGTAAGTAAGTAAGTGTGTAAGTAAGTAAGTGTGTAAGTAAGTAAGTGTGTAAGTAAGTAAGTGTGTAAGTAAGTAAGTGTGTAAGTAAGTAAGTGTGTAAGTAAGTAAGTGTGTAAGTAAGTAAGTGGGTAAGTAAGTAAGGAGGTAAGTAAGTAAGTGTGCAAGTAAGTAAGTGTGTAAGTAAGTAAGTGTGTAAGTAAGTAAGTGTGTAAGTAAGTAAGTGTGTAAGTAAGTAAGTGTGTAAGTAAGTAAGTGGGTAAGTAAGTAAGGAGGTAAGTAAGTAAGTGTGTAAGTAAGTAAGTGTGTAAGTAAGTAAGTGTGTAAGTAAGTAAGTGTGTAAGTAAGTAAGTGTGTAAGTAAGTAAGTGTGTTAGTAAGTAAGTGTGTAAGTAAGTAAGTGTGTAAGTAAGTAAGTGTGTAAGTAAGTAAGTGTGTAAGTAAGTAAGTGTGTAAGTAAGTAAGTGGGTAAGTAATTAAAGAGATAAGTAAGTAAGTGGTTAAGTAAGTAAGTGTGTAAGTAAGTAAGTGGTTAAGTAAGTAAGTGTGTAAGTAAGTAAGTGTGTAAGTAAGTAAGTGTGTAAGTAAGTAAGTGTGTAAGTAAGTAAGTGTGTAAGTAAGTAAGTGTGTAAGTAAGTAAGTGTGTAAGTAAGTAAGGAGGTAAGTAAGTAAGTGTGTAAGTAAGTAAGTGTGTAAGTAAGTAAGTGTGTAAGTAAGTAAGTGTGTAAGTAAGTAAGTGTGTAAGTAAGTAAGTGTGTTAGTAAGTAAGTGTGTAAGTAAGTAAGTGTGTAAGTAAGTAAGTGTGTAAGTAAGTAAGTGTGTAAGTAAGTAAGTGGGTAAGTAAGTAAGTGGGTAAGTAAGTAAGGAGGTAAGTAAGTAAGTGTGTAAGTAAGTAAGTGTGTAAGTAAGTAAGTGTGTAAGTAAGTAAGTGTGTAAGTAAGTAAGTGTGTAAGTAAGTAAGTGTGTAAGTAAGTAAGTGTGTAAGTAAGTAAGTGTGTAAGTAAGTAAGTGTGTAAGTAAGTAAGTGTGTAAGTAATTAAAGAGATAAGTAAGTAAGTGTGTAAGTAAGTAAGTGTGTAAGTAAGTAAGTGTGTAAGTAATTAAAGAGATAATTAAGTAAGTGTGTAAGTAAGTAAGTGTGTAAGTAAGTAAGTGTGTAAGTAATTAAAGAGATAAGTAAGTAAGTGTGTAAGTAAGTAAGTGTGTAAGTAAGTAAGTGTGTAAGTAAGTAAGTGTGTAAGTAAGTAAGTGCGTAAGTAAGTAAGTGTGTAAGTAAGTAAGTGTGTAAGTAAGTAAGTGTGTAAGTAAGTAAGTGTGTAAGTAAGTAAGTGTGTAAGTAATTAAAGAGATAAGTAAGTAAGTGTGTAAGTAAGTAAGTGTGTAAGTAAGTAAGTGTGTAAGTAAGTAAGTGTGTAAGTAAGTAAGTGTGTAAGTAAGTAAGTGTGTAAGTAAGTAAGTGTGTAAGTAAGTAAGTGTGTAAGTAAGTAAGTGCGTAAGTAAGTGAGTGGGTAAGTAAGTGAGTGGGCAAGTAAGTAAGGAGGTAAGTAAGTTGGCAAGTGGGTAAGTAAGTAAGTAGGTAAGTATGTAAGTGTGTAAGTAAGGAAGGAGGTTAGTAAGTAAGGAGATAAATAAGTAAGTGGGTAAGTAAGTACGTGTGTAAATACGTAAGTTGATAAGTAAGTAAGGAGGTAAGTAAGTAAATAGATAAGTAAGCAAGGAGTTAATTAAATGTGTAAGTAAGTAAGTGGGTGAGTAAGTAAGTGTGTAAGTAAGTAAGGAGGTAATAAGTAAAGAGGTAAGTAAGTGGGTAAGTAAGTAAATGGGTAAGTAAGTAAGTGTGTAGGTAAGTAAGAAGGTAATAAGTAAAGAGGTAAGTTAGTAAGTGCGTAAGTAAGAAAATGGGTAAGTAAATAAGGAGGTAAGTAAGTATGTAATTATGTAAGGAGTTAAGTAAGTAGGTGGGTAAGTTGGTAAGTAAGTAAGTGTATAAGTAAGTAAGGAGGTAAGTAATTAAGGAGGTAAGTAAGTAAGTGGGTAAGTAAGTAAGGAGGTAAGTAAGTGGGTAAGTGACTAATTGGTAGTCTTGAGAATTAAGAGATTAGTACAGATATGTCTATAGTGGAATGAATATATATAATGCTAGTTTTGATAATAGATAGAGGATACTAAGACAGAGTATCAGGAGAAACTGAAGAAACTGAGACTAGAGAAGAGTGCTCAGAGAAAGATTATGAGGTAAATAGAGATAGTAATTCTGAAGTATATATATATATATATATATATATATGTTGCTCAAGCTAAGTGTTGTTTGCGATCGTGATCTCCGGAGATATGTGTGAATTGTCCAATTATTGTTCAATATATGTTTTATGTGAATTAAGAAGAGTAGGTTCTGATATTACTGAAAACATATTAATAGTTACTTCTATTTCAGACCGGGGAGTTAGATATCTGTCAGAGATGTCATTTATAAATAAGAGTTGTTGATGATACTGTTTAATAATTTATTAATACTTTTGGAAATGCATGTTGTAATAGAAGTTGAATTGTTAATGAGTTATTCTTAGATTATCTTACAGGATCACAGATGCCAGTCAGAAAGATATCCTGTTGTGGTGATGCCTGTGATGCATAGTTCCTGTCGAGGAGCACAGTCTACCAGTTCATTTATTAAGAGTTAGTTTATGATGCATATATATTCCCAATAAGACTGACATTGTTTTTGTACAGTATATACGTCAAGGCACACAACTTGATATATTAGAAAATTACTTCCCTTGTGTCCAACAAAAAATTTGTTACGGATTTTTAAAAATATTTTGGTACAGTACATTAATGTGGTAAAAGTTTTATTGGTGTTAATTATCTAATGGAAGTATGTTGTAATGCTGACAATTTTTTTTAATGTAACCATTTTTCTTCATTTTGTTATGGAATTTAGAATCTTATGTTTAGATTTTATAATGGGAGTATATGGTAATATGTATATATAATAGACTGTTACTTATATTGTTGTTAAAAAGATTTTTAAGCTAATTCTTGCAGAAAAATCTTGTCCATATTGAAAGGGGGAATTTTATAGAGTGAGCTAATGAAAGCATGGGGGCAGGTAACTTAGTTGTTACCCGCTTTTCAATAGACATTAGCAGTAACAGATGGTAGCGACCAGCAGTAGTTAGGACATAAATTTAAAGTATTGACAATTTTCAGCCATAATAACAAGTTAAGGGATAATAGAAGTTCACATAGGGGGTAGTGGATACACAAAAAGTGGGAAGGAATTAAGGTCCAGAATTACTGGACAACATGATGATGAGTTTAGATCCATGGAAATTTCCACTTCAACTTTTAGGTAATGCATCACAATAGCATCCATTGACCCCATGACTTTGGCCGTCTGATAAATAAGTTGTCATCCAACTTCCAGGATAGGTCATTGTCATGAGGTAATAATTAAGTTTAATAGGGCATAGCGATTCATGAAAATAAGGTGTTTTCATCAAACCATGAGAATAGTTCAAGTTTCGGTCATAGAATGACGAGGAGTGACCAACTCAGGTGATCAGAAGAGTGCAAATTGTCACTTTGCGACAGTTTGATTTGCTGCTGATTTTCAGACGAAGAGTTGTGGTTGGAGTATTTAAACTTCAACAAAATAAGACAGTGAGAGATAGAAACAGTCAGGAGTCAGGGATAGAACACTTAGAGATAGATACAGTCAGGAATAGAACAGTTAGTGATTAGACACAGAGAGAAAATTAGACAGTTAGGACGTTGCCAGAAAGGGCAAACACTTTGCTTTGTCCGTACTGGCTGTAATTCCCATATGTTATTACTTGCTGTCATCCCCTTATGTCCGTACTGGCTGTAATTCCCATATGTTATTACTTGCTGTCATCCCCTTATGTCCGTACTGGCTGTAATTCCCATATGTTATTACTTGCTGTCATCCCCTTATGTCCGTACTGGCTGTAATTCCCATATGTTATTACTTGCTGTCATCCCCTTATGTCCGTACTGGCTGTAATTCCCATATGTTATTACTTGCTGTCATCCCCTTACGTCCGTACTCGCTGGTATTCTCATATGTTATTACTTGCTGTCATTCCTTTATGTCCGTACTCGTTGCTATTCCTATTTGTCATTACTGGTTATCTTTCTCATAACGTCCATACTGGCTATCATTCACATGATTTTTTTTCTGACTATCATTTTCATATTTCGTTACTGGCTATCATTTTCCCATTCATTCTCATTTGTCTTTACAAGTCGTCATTCCCAGATGTACTTACTAGTTGTCATTCCCATATGTCCTTACAAGTCGTTATTCCCATATGTCCTTACAAGTCGTTATTCCCATATGTCCTTACAAGTCGTTATTCCCATATGTCCTTACAAGTCGTTATTCTCATATGTCCTTACAAGTCGTTATTCCTTATGTCCTACCAAGTCGTTATTCTCATATGTCCTTACAAGTCGTTATTCCCATATGTCCTTACAAGTCATCATTCCCATTTGTCCTTACAAGTCGTCATTCCCAGATGTACTTACTAGTTGTCATTCCCATATGTCCTTACAAGTCGTTATTCCCATATGTCCTTACAAGTCGTTATTCCCATATGTCCTTACAAGTCGTTATTCCCATATGTCCTTACAAGTCGTTATTCTCATATGTCCTTACAAGTCGTTATTCCCATATGTCCTACCAAGTCGTTATTCTCATATGTCCTTACAAGTCGTTTTTCCCATATGTCCTTACAAGTCGTCATTCCCATATGTCCTTACAAGTCGTTATTCCCATATGTCCTTACAAGTTGTCCTTCCTATATGCCCTTACAAGTCGTTATTCCCATATGTCCTTACAAGTCGTTATTCCCATATGTCCTTACAAGTCGTTATTCCCATATGTCCTTACAAGTCGTTATTCTCATATGTCCTTACAAGTCGTCATTCACATATGTTCTCACAAGTCGTTATTCTCATATGTCCTTACTGGTTGTTATTCCCATTGTCCTTACTAGTTGGTAATCTCATTAATGTCTTTACTGGGTATCCACATATGTCCTAACTGGCTGTCATTGTACATGTTCTTATTGACTATCATTCACATGTCCTTACTTGCTATCATTCACATAAATGTCATTACTGTGTGTCATTCCACAAATATCCTTACTGACTATCATTCACATAAATGTCATTACTGGGTGTCATTCCACAAATGTCCTTACTGGCTATCGTTCCCATAAATGTCCTTATTGACTGCCTATCACATATGTCCTTACTGGCTGTTATTACAAAATGTCCTACATTACACAGTCTGCATGTCGAAACTGCACTTATATCGAAGGTCGCACCTTGATCAGTTTTAAAATAAGATAATCAGAAATATCCTATCGTAAAATTGTAATGACAACTTTCTGCAATTGTCTGTTGGTAATCAGATATCAACTTTAACCGTGGACAGAAGGTGGGGCATATGCCGGCATGTGATGAGAATAAATAGCCATGGAAAATAATATGAAGAAACAGAAGAAATAAGCAGGGGGGAAACAATAGGAAAATACACAAAGAAAAAATAAGCAGTGGAAACAATAGGAAAATAAACAAAACAAAAATAGCAGTGGGAACAATAGGAAAATAAAACAAAGATCTCGTGAGACTTAATAAAAAATAAGTGCGCTGATAAGGGAGACAAAGACATATGAATCGACACTCTTGATCAGACTGAAAAGCTAGCATTATAAATATTGATGTTGATGTAAACAACGAGTGACGGTATGATAAATACTTTGATATTCATTAAATGTCAAAAGATCAACTCAAAACATTTCAATTTCTAGACATTTCTTAAATGTTTATTGCGAATGTCCTGGAGAGTTGAGTATTTGTGCGCGGTTGCCAGGTAATAGCTTCATCATCTAAAAGTTCGGGTCTTGAATTGTGTACATCAGCAACAGGTTTGAGATAGTACAGCCCGACACGCCACGGATGTAACATACATTAAGAACATACACAAGGAATATACACAAGTAACATACACAAAGAACAATACTTAAGTCCTGATATCTATTTCTATTATCGGCACATTTGTTTCTATCAAATTGGTCAGCAATACACCTTTCCGTTATGTTTTTCTTTAAAATGTGTATTTTAAAGCGGCGACTGTTTACGACTGTGGTGAACCCCGAAGCTGGTTGGTCTGGAACGTGGCTTTTCAACTTAACGAACAACCAATCATCCACCTGTGGATTATCTACTACAATTATCAGTTTATTATTAAATATTAATCTGAGTAATCTACTGTGGCTTTTATTTTGTTTCACTTTGAGACAGAAGTGAAGGATATAAATAAACGGGAGACAAATACAAGTAAATGAATATAATTGTGGAGGGAAATTTACCGCGTAACAGAACAACGAATCATATCAGGGAAGAGATACGTTTACAAGACTCGGGGGAAATAAATACACAAAATAATGAACAAAAGAAAAAAAAACAAGGAACAATAGGCAGCCCGAAGCAGAATCTAACACGTAATCCTTGACACAGGGACTTGCTAGGAGAGAGTATGCATCACGACACATTCGGTTGCTAATTAGCTGTGTAAAGTTAAAAGTTAAGGTAAAGGTAATGGTAAAGGTTACAGTTAATGTTAAGGTTAGGGTAAAGGTAAAGATAAAGGTAAAGTTAAAGGTTAAGGTACAGTTAAAGGTTACGGTAAAGTTAAAGGTTAAGGTAAAGTTAAAGGTTAATGTTAAGGTTAGGGTAAAGGTAAAGATAAAGATAAAGGTTAATGTTAAGGTTAGATAAAGAAAAGGATAAAGGTAAAGTTAAAGGTTAATGTAAAGGTAATGGTAAAGGTAAAGGTTAACGTAAAATACGAGACTTTAATCGACGTCTTAGCACGTGAGTTTCCACCCATTTGTGCACGGCTGGCAATCCAGAAGTGTTCGGAGACTTCTGGACAGTGTCGCTTCAAGCATCGAGACTCACGATGCGAGGCGGCATTCCTCACCTTCCCAGAGCACCATTCTGGTACACATTTCTACTAGCGGCTGGGTCGACCGCGGGGGTATTTTGTTTTTTCAACCACGAGTACAACTCACACTACTCCCAGCGGGAATTGATCACGGGTTGTTCGAACGTCCGTAGCCCAGTCGGGTGGTTTTCCCAACTAGGCTACCAAAGTTCTCCCCTCCACCCTGGCTGTGTATTGTAATGCATAGTTTCTCGTGGCAAGGCGCTGTGTTGAGGAATACGGGTTCGATCCTTGTTCGAGCTGTCTATTTTTTTTTCTGTTGTTGATTTTTTTGTGTATTTTTCCCGAGTGGTGTAGACACTGATATAGTTCGTTGATATAAATAACAACGAATGAGAAAGTTGTATGTATACATAACATATATGCGTCTGGAATCAGCCAGCAGTCTTATCTAGTAACTCTTTGCAACACAAATAGCAAACAACAGAACTAAAGTGGAGCAATAAGCAATCCGGTAGATTAAAATCTCCGTCCGTCCTTGCAACGAGATTTGTTTGAGAGTTCGCCCAACTGAATATCCTGCCCCCCGCGGATCGCTATTAATCTAGTCCGTACCCTCAAAGCGAGCATTTCGTTTCCGTAGAAGGTCTACGCTGGATAATGAGAGCGGTGAGGACTAATAGTGTCTATCAAATTTGTCTGGGTTCAACCAGGTCAAGCTCCATTGTTGCCCGTTGGGCAAAGGATAAAAGAATGGTTGAATGGGTAAACTTAATCCACTTTTATTATTTTTTATTCTATTGGAATCTATTTTTAGAAAGGAAACAAAGAGATAGATAGATAGATAGATAGATAGATAGATAGATAGATAGATAGATAGATAGATAGACAGACAGACAGACAGACAGACAGACAGACAGACAGACAGACAGACAGACAGACGGACGGACGGACGGACGGACGGACAAATAGGTAGATAGATAGATAGACAGACAGACAGACAGACAGACGGACGGACGGACGGACGGACGGACGGACGGACGGACGGACGGACGGACGGACGGACGGACGGACAGATAGATAGATAGATAGATAGATAGATAGATAGATAGATAGATAGATAGATAGATAGATAGATAGATAGATAGATAGATAGATAGATAGATAGATAGATAGATAGATAGATAGATAGATAGATAGATAGATAGATAGATAGATAGATAGATAGATAGATAAAGAGAACAGTGAAAGTCAACATAGTACACACGTATAAATGGATTGACTAGTTAGCATCATCCACCACAATGAATCATGTGACAAAGAGTTCTTCCTATTAACAGTAAATAAAAATTGTATGTTCTTTTCTGGTCATCATCTACTAATTGTCGTTCTTTAGCATAAGTGTGGTGAGCATAGCCCAGGATTCGTCCACATATACAACATCATAGTCTTGCTCAAGGGAGCCGCGATAGCTCAGTGGTTAGTTAACTGGACTACAAAGGACAAGAGGTAGGGTTCGATCCCAACTGACGGTTTCCGGGTTCACCCAGCCTTAAATGGGTACCGGATTTTTTTTTCTGGGAAAGTAAAGCGGCACGGGCGTAATACCGACCAAATGACCCCAAAAATCATGTGCTGAAAGGTCTGTAAAATTTATTGTCACTAACACCATATTCCGTATACGCCACTTGTCGGGACGGGACTCTTCACTTTTACTTTTATAGCCTTGCTCACGGATCTGTCTCAGGTATTTGCTTCAGGCAGCAATCAAATGTGGTGCTTCACAAATAATGTTCCTGCCGCCTACAGTTTTCATGAAAGTGAAGCCGGCAGCTCATAAAGTTTTCCATAGAGTGAGTACTTTTAGAAATGCCAATACTGCAGTCTGCATGCAATATTAATTTCAATTTTCTGAGAGTAACAAGTACATTTGTAGCAAACATTTTAAATATCTCCCGTTTTACGTCAACGTCGTCAACTTTCATTTTCCTTCCCTGCTTGACATGAGTGCACTCTGAGTCTTGTTGAATCCAACGGGAAAAGGGTGATCTATCCAGACCAAGCCCCAACTGCGTTCGTATCTCTGGTCATGAATATCGCAACATAAATTACCCATCTTCTATTCCATGCGGAAGTGTTGGTATAGTAAAACTGTAACCTTCTGTATAGTTAAAAAATGCATTTCAAACTCATTATGAGGATACATATGTCAGATTTTAGAAGAGAAACTTATACAACAATAACTTCACAAACATAACAGAATACGCCTTTAACATGAACGGCTCAGTTACATTATTAAGTTAATTGTTTACAGGTTTCAACTAAAAGTCGAATTGGGAAATTAATAATTTTTTTTTTATTCGGCCCATTTCAACATGAAGAAAAACTATTTTTAGAACAACACCCTTGAGCACCGTAGAGTGCCTATGTACAACACCCTTGAGCACCGTAGAGTGCCTATGTACAACACCCTTGAGCACCGTAGAGTGCCTATGTACAACACCCTTGAGCACCGTAGAGTGCCTATGTACAACACCCTTGAGCACCGTAGAGTGCCTATGTACAACCCCTTTGAGCACCGTAGAGTGCCTATGTACAACACCCTTGAGCACCGTAGAGTGCCTATGTACAATTGTGTTTAAGTTGAAATAAATATAGACTAAAGAAGAAACATTAAAAACTAGATCAAATGTTTATTAGCAGAAATGTTTATATAACGTTGAACGTATTGGATATTATACGGTTCTGTGCAAAAAATCACTGCGACCTAACAGGTAGTTTCCACGCAAATCAAAAGCAAACGTGTTCATGATTTTATGAACCGACTATACTGATATTTTTTTTTTAGGTTGCCAACTTCCGATGCGGGGACGGAACAAGATGTAGCAAAACGAAAGAAGTCTAAAAGCCAAAGCAAGTCACTTAATTGTGACAGGAAATTCACATAGTAGTCACATCATTGTCACATGGACTGAACAAGTGATTCTGTTTTCATATTTTTTTGTCACGTATGTTTCTCTTTAAAAACACCATTTTTCTCAGTCATGCGTTTACAATAAAAAGCAACAGTTAACTACAGGCAAGACTATATACATAATAGCTGCTGCAGGTGTTTTACTAATAATATGAAACAAGACACATTAAACACAAGGACTAACGCAGAATGCATTAATAAACAACAGCAACAAGTTTAACACAATAAGTAAGTGTTTAGTGGCTGTCGTGGTTCCATATTAGTATTATTTATTATTTATTATTTGTTATTAGTTATGTATTGCCTACAATGTGACTACACAACACATCGGTTATGTTGAGAAAAAACTAACAATAACCACATGTACTTTTATTTGATTCCCTACTGATTTACTGAATAATTCAGTCCCATTAAGCAGGCATGCCTGTAACTAACTAACAATACAGGCAGTAGTGGTGTCATCAGTTCCATATCTAGACACGCATATGTTCTGTCTCGTCAGTCTCTTGCCCATTCTCTGAGGCCTGACTCTCGATTTATGCAAAGTCTTGAAACTACTGTCCCTAGTTATCTGCCTTGATGTAAGCAGTTATCTTTAATTGGAATAAGTTTATTTTTCTTCTGCATAATTTGCTGGTGACTCAACTCTCGCTGCCTTACGAGCCCTCGTCAGCTCGCTCGTGGTCTTGGATTCTTGCATTCTTCCAAATCTAGGACAGTTAGAGCCATAGCAAAACCTGTATCTAAACATACAGGAAACTATGATAATTTTCACTGATAAAATAAAAAGCCAAATCAAAATAAACAGTGAAAAACTTGAAATTGTAACACAATTTGAATATGTAGGATCTGAGTAACAAGCAATAGAGACTGTCAGAAAGAGATCACAAGAAGAATAGCAATAACAATCATCATCATCATCATGTTCGATACCGGTTGGCGTAGGCGATCATGTCTCTCCACAATCTTCTATCTACAGCGCAAATATCTGTTCTGTTGTTGACTGTTTTCCATGCCATGACACCACGCTATCTAGTATTCTCTCTCTTTGTCGTCCGCAATCTCTCTTTTTTTGTGTTCTGCCAGTTGTAATCAAGTATTCTAACTTTCCTTTTCTCATGATGTGCTCGAAACATGTTGATTGTTTCTTTCTGATGTTTTTTAGGAGCTCCCTTTTTGTGTTGACCTCTTTGAGAATATCCTCATTGATCTTTTAGTTGTCCAGGGAACTTTCAACATTCTTCTGAGAAATCCCATCTCTGTGGCCTCTAATCGTCTTTTCATTTGTTTGTTTACTTTCCATGATTCGCTTCCATAGGTCAGAATTGGTTCTATATAGCACCGATGAACTCTCTTCCTCATCTCTATTGACATAGATTTGTTGAATAAGACATTTTTCATTTTCTAAAATGCAATTTTGGCCTGAGCTATTCTGTTTTTTTTTATTTATGTGGTGCATTTTCCATCTGATGTTATTATTGTACCCAAGTATTTGACGCGTTGCACTTGTTTCAAATTTGTCCTGTTTATTTGTATGCTGCACGATGGCGATGATTGTTACTTCGATATGACCATTACTTCTGTTTTAACTATTAAAGGACTGAGACCTTTATTGTTGCTTTCTGTTACTATTATGTCTATAATTTCTTGTAGTTCATTCTCTGTCTCTGCTATTAATCATATCCGCATATCGCAAATTATTTATGTTGTGACCGTTGACTTCAATTCCTTTTTTGTCTACTATTGATCTCATAATATGTTCGCTGTAAAGTGAAAACAAATCCGGCGACAGAACACAGCCTTGTTTGACTCCTTGTTTTATATATTGGAATTGCCCTGTTTGGTTGTTAATTCGTATATCAATAACAATACAACAGTTAAAACCCATAAAGAATATGTAGCACAATATCCGCAAGGCAGTAAAATTAACATTATTGGGGATATATATCTTCCCGATAGCAACATATGGTTGTGGATAGTGGACAACCTCGCAATGAAAGAAGAAAGTTGATTCATTCGAAACAAAATACCACAGTGAAATCAATAAGATACCTTGGGTAATGAAAGTGAGCAATGAAAACATATTAAAACATTAAAAAGAAATGACGCATAAACACCATTCTGCAGAGAAAATTAAAATGCTATTAAAACGTCAAAAGACACTGCGACTGAAAAGAGCATCAAAGGAAGGAGTGGTTTCTGGGGGATCCATCAGGGGCAGTTAATGAAGAAAGTGGTTTCAAGACATCAAGGAGACATTGAACACGACAACAGAAGAAGCGAGAGGTCTACTAGAGACAGAGATACTTTCAGACAGGCTGTGGTGAATGCAACGTTCTGTGGGAGGTCTACTAGAGACAGAGATACTTTCAGACGGTCTGTGATGACAGAGAGAGAGAGAGAGAGAGAGAGAGAGAGAGAGAGAGAGAGAGAGAGACGGTCTGTGATGAATGCAACGCTACACAAAGGACATACGACCGGATGATGAAAACCAAAATGAAATGTATATGTCGCTAAATATATAACACACAATGTTAAAATAGTAATTAGATGATGTGATTTTGTATAGGTAACGTTTCATAAAGGTAGCAAAGAGAAGACATGAAGTCGATAGTTCTACTCACCTTGTTCTTATTCCTACACTACTCTTTATTTTAGTCGTCATACATATACATATATATCAACTGCAAAGTGAGTTAGGTAATTCTTGCACTTGGAAAAATCCGCAAAACTTACAGGGGTCTTTTAAATGACTAACTTCAATGTTGGAAACTTGTTTCATCCGTTTCCGTTATAATTAGCTACTAGTTTCAACTTTTTCTTGCGGTCAAAGTCACTGAAATGGGATTCAAAACTGAAATGTTCTGGTTATGAAGAGAATACCTTATCTCAATATTACAGTAACTCTCTTCTTGTCCAGCATATTTATGTTTCTACAAGTCTTACTTATAGTGCAGGCTTATAGTGTCATGAACTCTTATTATTTCTCTCAAATTTTCTTTGGTACAGACACAAATATTTACTTACGATTTGAGCCTGTGTTAACCCACGTGAAAGTAGTTGTGTTTTAGATGAGATGATTTCTGATCTTCAGGAACTCTTGACACACGCCAGGTATAGGTTACTTCAGCTTCTGTATATGGAGTTCTCTAACCCTTGATGTCATGCCAGGCATATGATTACTTCAGCTTCTGTATATGGAGTTCTCTAACCCTTGATGTCACGCCAGGTATAGGTTACTTCAGCTTCTGTATCTGGTGTTCTGTAACCCTTGATGTCACGCCAGGTTTATGGTCACTTCTGCTTCTGCATCTTGTGTTCTCTAACCCTTGATGTCACGCCAGGTATATGGTTACCTCAGCTTCTGTATCTGGTGTTCTCTAACCCTTGATGTCACGCCAGGTTTATGGTTACCTCAACTTCTGTATCTGGTGTTCTCTAAACCTTGATGTCACGCCAGGTTTATGGTTACCCCTGCTTCTGTATCTGATGTTCTCTAACCCTTGATGTCAGCCAGACACATGGTGACCTTTATCTTGTATCTGGCATTCTCTGACCCTTGATGCTACGCCTGCTATTCTGTAACCTCTACAGTAACAGTAAATATACATACAGCAGAAACTCGATGATCTGCTGCTGACCAGTTGTAAACACAAATCAATATTCTATCGATCAGAAGTCAATATGACCTTATTTGATACTAACTAGAATCCAACGCAACAAAACTATCTATATAATCTCTGTAATTTGATATTCTGTTTATTAAAATAATTAAGATGTGATATTCCTTTGTTATTGATAGTGATTGTAACCTGATATTCCGTTTATACGAGACTACTAGTAACAAAATAAATGATATTCTATTTTTAATAATGTTAACATAAACGTGACTTTCACTAACAATCACCGTAACTTGACTTTCATTAACAATTACCGTAACTTGACTTTCATTAACAATCACCGTAACTTGACTTTCACTAACAATTACCGTAAATTGACTTTCATTAACAATCACCGTAACTTGACTTTCACTAACAATTACGGTAACTTGACTTTCATTAACAATCATCGTAACTTGACTTCATTATCTATCACCGTAACTTGACTTTCACTAACAATCTCCGTAACTTGACTTTCACTAACAATCACCGTAACTTGACTTTCACTAACAATCACCGTAACTTGACTTTCATTAACAATCACCGAAATTTCACAGTTCACATGAACGCTTGAGTTCTATGACCTACACGACAAGAGTTACCTCACATTTTGACCTGCTTGTTCAGAACATCGTAATGTTACAGCCATTATAACAACCAATCAACGCGACCCTATAAACATAATTTCCTTCGGATTATATATCTCCAATGACGCGAGTAGAACTAGCAGTTAAAAAACGAACTCACCCAATATTACAACTAAACACTTAACCTACTCAACAATTAGTAATTGATGTATCTATTTGAACACTTTTTGTGTACTCTAGAAGTTTTCGTTTACACAAATGCAGTTTTCTTTCAACTTTCTTGTAGCGATGTTACATGTAAGCTGCCTACACAGATCACTGTTTCATTTCACACTAAACAGGGTTTTCACAAAAAATTAATTAATTTAATGCACGTTTATTCAAAATACCATTTATATCTCTAAGCTGGCACACACATGCATGCAGTATACCATTTATACTCTAAACTGGCACACACGTTTATTCAGTACACCATTTATATTTCTAAGCTGGCACACACATGCATGCAGTACACCATTTATACTCTAAACCGGCACACACATTCATGCAATACACCATTTATACTCTAAACTGGCACACACATTCATGCAATACACCATTTATACTCTAAACCGGCACACACATTCATGCAATACACCATTTATACTCTAAGCTGGCACACACATTCATGCAATACACCATTTATACTCTAAGCTGGCACACACATTCATGCAATACACCATTTATACTCTAAGCTGGCACACACATGCATGCAATACACCATTTATACTCTAAGCTGGCACACACCTTCATGCAATACACCATTTATACTCTAAGCTGGCACACACATGCATGCAATACACAATTTATACTCTAAGCTGGCACACACATTCATGCAATACACAATTTATACTCTAAGCTGGCACACACATTCATGCAATACACCATTTATACTCTAAGCTGGCACACACATGCATGCAATACACAATTTATACTCTAAGCTGGCACACACATTCATGCAATACACCATTTATACTCTAACCTGGCATACACGTTTATTGTATGGGGGTCTCGGTAGCCGAGTTTGCAAAACCGCCCGACTGGACTACCGACGTTCGGACAACCCGTGTTCGATTCCCGCTGGGAGCAGTGTGAATTGTACTCGTGGTTAGAAAAAAAATACCCCCACGGTCGACCCAGCCGTTGGCAGAAATGGGTACCAGGGTATTACCCTGGGAAGGTAAGGAATATCGCCTCACATCTGAGTTTAGATGCTTGAGGCGACACTATGCAGAAATCTCCGAACACTGCTGGATAGTCGGCCGAGCACATATGGGTGGAAACTCGCATGCTAAGACGCCGGTTCAAGTCTCGTACTTTACCTTTACCTTTACACGCTTTATTCAGTACAACATTTATACTCTAACCTGGCAGACACGTTTATTCAGTACAACATTTATACTCTAACCTGGCAGACACGTTTATTCAGTACAGCATTTATACTCTAACCTGGTAGACACGTTTATTCAGTACAGCATTTATACTCTAACCTGGTAGACACGTTTATTCAGTACACTTCATATGTGATCAATCTGGTATGTAGTTACTAAAATAATTCCCAATGTCAAATTTTTAGCTCATGTAGTTTGTATGTGTTTTACGTATGTGTGTGTATTCCTCATTGAAAGTGGTACCATGCCTAATCTAACAATAACAGCCATAAATCCCCTCCATCCCCCTCCCCCCCCCCAAAAAAAAAAAAACCACACAGTTTGTATCGATTATTTGTTTCTACGCTCAGATGGTAGTTGTACAACTGGGGTGAGATGCAGAATAGCTCAGGCAAAATCAGCTTTCCAAAAAAAAAATGAGGAAGGTACTATGCAATCAATTTTTGACAATAGAAACAAGAAAAGAAATTCCCAAATGTCATGTGGAGCCAGTCTTAACATATGGATGTGAATCATGGACAATAGGCAAGAAATTCACTGGAGGCTGTACAAATCTGGTTTTACAGAATAATTTTGAGAATACCATGGACAGCTAGGAAGAGTAATGAAAACGTTATGAAAGAGGCCATTTAAACAGAAAGCTCATTTCCAATATTAGGAAAAATAATTATTGTTTTTGGTCCATGTAATAAGAAGAGAACAAATGGAATATATTGTAACATCTGGGAAAACTGAGGTACGAGGAGATAGAAGGAAGAAAAGAGAAAAGATACCAGACAGTTTAAGAGAATAGCTTGACTGAAGGTCAACAACAGAAATTATAAATAACTGTCGTGATCGAAAGTTGTGGAGACACATGATCACCTACGCCAGCAGGCATGTCACTTGATGATGATGATTATTATTTTTATTGTCATTATTATTACTGATAGTTATATTTTCCGTATGATTCATGCAGAAAATAATATTGGCAGAAATAGAAATCATTGGACATGAGGATAAAAGAGACAACTTTAGGGTTACGCCATTGGTGGATCGATTATGCAAGAGGAAATCAACTTACAAGTGCATGCAGCATGATAACTACCCCCCAGTAACCACAGAGGACTTTAGTAACGGGAACTATTAAGGAAATATGGACAAGTCAAACCTAGAAGATGGTCAAGCATAAAGCAGACATTACAATGAGCGCGTTGTTCTGGAACGCTCCCTTTTACTTCAAATAGGAAAGATAATACAAAGGTGTCAATACAGTCTAGTTTGATCACATATTTTTTTTACCACGTCACAAATCTTCGATCTATTCTAATCTTCTTATTGTTCATCAGAGAGTGTGCAAGTTGAGAACATCACGTTCCTCATTTGTCACTGTTGAATAGTCCAATTATAGAAAGAGAATAATATAGAGATGATTCTATGAAGTGTCCTATACACAGTAACACATTCGACATCTCATAGAGAAGTATGACACTCGACATCTCATAGACATTATGACACTCGACATCTCATAGACAGCATAACACTCGACATCTCATAGAGAAGTATGACACTAGACATCTCATAGACAGCATGACACTCGACATCTCATAGACAATATGGCACTCGATATCTCATAGACAGCGTGACACTCGACATCTCATAGACATTATGACACTCGACATCTCATAAACAGCATGACACTCGAAATCTCATAGACAGCATGACACTCGACATCTCATAGACAGTATGACACTCGACACCTCATAGACAGCATGACACTCGACATCTCATAGAGAAGTATGACACTCGACATCTCACAGAGAAGTATGACACTCGACATCTCACAGAGAAGTATGACACTCGACATCTCGTAGACAGTAACACACTTGACATCTCATAGACAGTAAGACACTCGACATCTCATAGACAGTAAGACACTCGATATCTCATAGACAGAATGACACTCGACATCTCATAGAGAAGTATGACACTCGACATCTCATAGAGAAGTATGACACTCGACATCTGATAGAGAAATATGACACTCGACATCTCTTAGGGAAGTATAACACTCGACATCTCATAGAGAAGTATTACACTCGACATCTCATAGAGAAGTATGACACTCGACATCTCATAGAGAAGTATGACACTCGACATCTCATAGTAGAAGTATGACACTCCACATCTCATTGACAGTAAGATACTCGACATCTCATAGACAGTAAGACACTCGGCATATCATAGACATTAGGACACTCGACATCTCATAGACAGAATGACACTCGACATCTCATAGACAGCAAGTCACTCGACATCTGACAGAGAAATATGACACTCGACATCTCTTAGGGAAGTATAACACTCGACATCTCATAGAGAAGTATGACACTCGACATCCCAAAGACAGTAAGACACTCGACATCTCATAGACAGTATGACACTGAACATCTCATAGACAGTAGGATACTCGACATCTCATAGACTGTAAGACACTCGACATCACATAGACAGTATGACACTGAACATCCCATAGACAGTAATACACTCGATGTCTCATAGACAGTAAGTCACTCAACATCCCAAAGACATTAAGACACTCGACACCCCAAAGATAGTAAATCTCTCAACATCCCATAGACAGTATGTCATTCAACATCCCAAAGACAGTATGTCATTCAACATCCCATAGACAGTAAGTCATTCAACATCCCAAAGACAGTATGTCACTCAACATCCCAAAGACAGTATATCACTGAACATCCCATAGACAGGAAGTCACTCAACATCCCAAAGACAGTAAGTCATTCAATATACCATACACAGTATGTCACTCAACATCCCATAGACAGGAAGTCACTCAACATCCCAAAGACAGTAAGTCATTCAACCTCCCATAGACAGTGTGTCACTCAACATCCCATAGTCAGTAAGTCACTCAACATCCCATGGTCAGTAAGACACTCAACATCCCAAAGACAGTATATCACTCAACATCACATCGACTGTATGTCACTCAACATCCCATAGACAGTATGTCACTCAACATCTCATAGACAGTATGTCACTCAACATCCCATAGACAGGAAGTCACTCAACATTCCACAGACAGTAAGTAACTCAACATCCCACAGACAGTAAGTCACTCAACATCCCACAGACAGTAAGTCACTCAACATCCCACAGACAGGAAGTCACTTAACATCCCACAGACAGGAAGTCACTCAACATCCCATAGACAGGAAGTCACTCAACATCCCACAGACAGTATGTCACTCAACATCCCATACACAGTATGTCACTCAACATCCCACAGACAGTAACTCACTCAACATCCCACAGACAGTAAGTCACTCAACATCCCACAGACAGTAAGTCACTCAACATCCCACAGACAGTAAGTCACTCAACATCCCACAGACAGTAAGTCACTCAACATCCCACAGACAGTAAGTCACTCAACATCCCACAGACAGTAAGTCACTCAACATCCCACAGACAGTAACTCACTCAACATCCCATAGACAGGAAGTCACTCAACATCCCACAGACAGGAAGTCACTCAACATCCCATAGACAGGAAGTCACTCAACATCCCACAGACAGGAAGTCACTCAACATCCCACAGACAGTAAGTCACTCAACATCCCACAGACAGGAAGTCACTCAACATCACACAGACAGGAAGTCACTCAACATCCCACAGACAGTAAGTCAGTCAACATCCCACAGACAGTAAGTCACTCAACATCCCACAGACAGTAAGTCACTCAACATCCCACAGACAGGAAGTCACTCAACATCCCATAGACAGGAAGTCACTCAACATCCCACCGACAGTATGTCACTCAACATCCCATACACAGTATGTCACTCAACATCCCACAGACAGTAAGTCACTCAACATCCCACAGACAGTAAGTCACTCAACATCCCACAGACAGTAAGTCACTCAACATCCCACAGACAGTAAGTCACTCAACATCCCACAGACAGTAAGTCACTCAACATCCCATACACAGTATGTCACTCAACATCCCATACACAGTATGTCACTCAACATCCCACAGACAGTAAGTCACTCAACATCCCACAGACAGTAAGTCACTCAACATCCCACAGACAGTAAGTCACTCAACATCCCACAGACAATATTCCACTCAACATCCCACAGACAGTAAGTCACTCAACATCCCACAGACAGGAAGTCACTCAACATCCCACAGACAGTAAGTCACTCAACATTCTACAGACAGTATTCCACTCAACATCCCATAGACAGTAAGTCACTCAACATCCCATAGACAGTAAGTCACTCAACATCCCACAGACAGTAAGTCACTCAACATCCCACAGACAGTAAGTCACTCAACATCCCACAGACAGTAAGTCACTCAACATCCCACAGACAGTATTCCACTCAACATCCCACAGACAGTAAGTCACTCAACATCCCACAGACAGTAAGTCACTCAACATCCCACAGACAGTAAGTCACTCAACATCCCACAGACTGTATTCCACTCAACATCCCACAGACAGTAAGTCACTCAACATCCCACAGACAGTAAGTCACTCAACATCCCACAGACAGTAAGTCAATCAACATCCCACAGACAGTAAGTCACTCAACATCCCACAGACAGTATGTCACTCAACATCCCACAGACAGTAAGTCACTCAACATCCCACAGACAGTAAGTCACTCAACATCCCACAGACAGTAAGTCACTCAACATCCCACAGACAGTAAGTCACTCAACATCCCACAGACAGTAAGTCACCCAACATCCCACAGACAGTAAGTCACTCAACATCCCACAGACAGTAAGTCACTCAACATCCCACAGACAGTAAGTCACTCAACATCCCACAGACAGTATTCCACTCAACATCCCACAGACAGTAAGTCACTCAACATCCCACAGACAGTAAGTCACTCAACATCCCACAGACAGTAAGTCACTCAACATCCCACAGACAGTAAGTTACTCAACATCCCACAGACAGTAAGTCACTCAACATCCCATACACAGTAAGTCAATCAACATCCCACAGACAGTAAGTCACTCAACATCCCATACACAGTAAGTCACTCAACATCCCACAGACAGTAAGTCACTCAACATCCCACAGACAGTAAGTCACTCAACATCCCACAGACAGTAAGTCACTCAACATCCCACAGACAGTAAGTTACTCAACATCCCACAGACAGTAAGTCACTCAACATCCCACAGACAGTAAGTTACTCAACATCCCACAGACAGTAAGTCATTCAACATCCCACAGACAGTAAGTCACTCAACATCCCACAGACAGTAAGTCACTCAACATCCCACAGACAGTAAGTCACTCAACATCCCACAGACAGTAAGTCACTCAACATCCCACAGACAGTAAGTCACTCAACATCCCACAGACAGTAAGTCACTCAACATCCCACAGACAGTAAGTCACTCAACATCCCACAGACAGTAAGTCACTCAACATCCCACAGACAGTAAGTCACTAAACATCCCACAGACAGTAAGTCACTCAACATCCCACAGACAGTAAGTCACTCAACATCCCACAGACAGTAAGTCACTCAACATCCCACAGACAGTAAGTCACTCAACATCCAACAGACAGTAAATCACTCAACATCCCACAGACAGTAAGTCACTCAACATCCCACAGACAGTAAGTCACTCAACATCCCACAGACAGTAAGTCACTCAACATCCCACATACAGTAAGTCACTCAACATCCCACAGACAGTAAGTCACTCAACATCCCACAGACAGTAAGTCACTCAACATCCCACAGACAGTAAGTCACTCAACATCCCACAGACAGTATTCCACTCAACATCCCACAGACAGTAAGTCACTCAACATCCCACAGACAGTAAGTCACTCAACATCCCACAGACAGTAAGTCACTCAACATCCCACAGACAGTAAGTCACTCAACATCCCACAGACAGTAAGTCACTCAACATCCCACAGACAGTAAGTCACTCAACATCCCACAGACAGTAAGTCACTCAACATCCCACAGACAGTAAGTCACTCAACATCCCATAGACAGTAAGTCACTCAACATCCCACAGACAGTAAGTCACTCAACATCCCACAGACAGTAAGTCACTCAACATCCCACAGACAGTAAGTCACTCAACATCCCACAGACAGTAAGTCACTCAACATCCCACAGACAGTAAGTCACTCAACATCCCAAAGACAGTAAGTCACTCAACATCCCACAGACAGTAAGTCACTCAACATCCCAAAGACAGTAAGTCACTCAACATCCCACAGACAGTAAGTCACTCAACATCCCACAGACAGTAAGTCACTCAACATCCCACAGACAGTAAGTCACTCGTTATTCCGTAGAATTACGAAAAAGTTCGTAAACTCAGGACAAGTAAATGACGATATACAAAGAACTTCTTGCTAAATCATATCTATAATATGGGATCAAACGACGCGGCCAAAACTATCGAACCAGGAAAAGTGAAAAACATACAAACAGAATGAGACAGCTTATATTAATTGGCCTATATGAAATAAAAAGAAAACTGGACTATGAAAATATTCTAAGAACTCATAAGCTGACTCGCAAAGGAAAAAATGGACACATTGTGGAAGAAAGTCATGAATTGACTGACGGTAGGGAAATGTGGGCATGGACAATAATGGAAGAAACTCACAAAAATACATTGTGAACAGAGAAACAGTGAAAGAGTTTCTGAGCATGGTTTCAAAAAAGGGAAAAGTGGACGGGAATAATATAAAAACCTGTAAACTGAGTAACAGGAGGTAGGAGTGTACAGGGAAAACACTTGAAGAAAGTCAGAAACTAGTTCGCAAAATGGAAGCTTCAGCAGAGAAAACATTGCAAGAATCTCATACATTAGCTCACAAAAGGGAAGATTCGGCAGAGAAATCATTGCATGAATCTCATACATTAGCTCACAAAAGGGAAGATTCGGCAGAGAAATCATTGCATGAATCTCATACATTAGCTCACAAAAGGGAAGATTCAACAGAGAAAACATTGCAAGAATCTCATACATTAGCTCACAAAAGGTGAGATTCGACACAGAAAACATTGCAAGAATCTCATACATTAGCTTACAAAAGGTAAGATTCGTCAGAGAAAACATTGCAAGAATCTCATACATTAGCTCACAAAAGGGAAGATTCGGCAGAGAAAACAAGGCAAGAATCTCATACATTAGCTCACAAAAGGGAAGATTCGTCAGAGAAAACATTGCAAGAATCTCATACATTAGCTCACAAAAGGGAAGATTCATCAGAGAAAACATTGCAAGAATCTCATACATTAGCTCACAAAAGGAAGATTCGGTAAGGAAATCAAGGGATGGAACTCAGAAATTAGCTCACCAAAGGAAATATTCGACAGAGAAAACATTGGAGGAAACTCATAAATTAGCTCACATAAGGGAAGATTCGACAAAGAAAACATCGGAAGAAACTCAGAAATTAGCTCACATAAGGGAAGATTCGACAAAGAAAACATCGGAAGAAACTCAGAAATTAGCTCACATAAGCGAATATTCGACAAAGAAAACATCGGAAGAAACTCAGAAATTAGCTCAGAAAAGATAGCACTGGGAAATATTAACAGCTCACCAATCTGACACTCTCAAAGGGTGGAACGGGTAAATCAATGCATTGCTGCGGTAAATCTGGTGCAAGGAGCCAGTAGTGGGGTGTAACATAAACTACAAGCCTAGATGAGGTAGTATTTATCTGTGTCTCATCGTTCTCTGAAAAAGGCCACATGTATGCCGAAACGTTTATATTTTGTTGTGTTCATTTTTTTGTAAAGCAATTTTACCTTATATCTATCTATTGACCTTTCGAGCCGTAACCGGCCCATAGGGCGTAGACCAAGATACACCTTCTCCTATATGAATTGTTTGTTCTAGCAGTTACCTTAAAGGAGTGTACATTACACCCCACTACTGGCTCACTGACACTCTTAAAGCTCTCAAGGGATAAAAATGACCAGATAAACTGGCAATGCATGTCTGTAATGGATGGCGTCAACCAGGGACAACGGTAACCGAATGCATTAGAGCAGATGCTTTCAAATCAGAGACAAAGGAGAAGATGTGTCCGTTTTATTCCAGGTCACGTCAGCATTGTCTTAATATCTAGAGCGAACATATCACTAACCTGTGCTATAAGTGGCGTCTTCATGTGGGTGAGAGCTCTGTATTTACTCCTCTTTTCTACCCATTAACAAAATGTAATGAATCAATTTTATAGATAGCTAGCAAAGGAATGTAGAATATTTAACTTCTGTGAACCATCGATGCTATATAGAGCCAATTTTGACCTATGGAAGCGAATCATCGACAGTAACCAAACAAATGAAAAGACGATTAGAGGCAATAGAGATGGGATTTCTCAGAAGAATGTTGAAAGTTCCCTGGACAGCTAAAGGACCAAAGAGGAGATTCTCAAAGAGGCCGACACAAAAAGGGAGCTCCTAAAAACATCAGAAAGAAACAAGCAACATTTTTCGGAAACTTCATGAGAAGAGAAAAGTTGTAATACTTGGTTACAACTGGTAAAATAGAGAGAGAGAAAATATCACGGGCGTCAAAAAAGAAGATAGAAGTCTTGGTGTCATGGCATGGAAGACAGTCAACAGATGAATTGACGGAATTCACTGAGGACAGAAAATTGTAGGACACTGTCACCTACGCCAACCGGTATGGCACATGATTATGATGAATAATAACAATGTTACAACAAATAAAGGTAACAGGGGAAAATATACAAAACAGCTGAAGGGAATTTATGCGTGTGAAGTTAACTAGCAGAATATATGAACATAAATATACAGAAAATTGTGATATGATCACTTGAATCAACATATGTCGTACTTAATGATAATGATAATAATTGTATATTACTATTATTACTATTCGTAGCTTAGTGGTTAGTGAACTGGGCTACTAAGGACAGGAGGTTGAGGTCGATAATGCCCGACGGCTTCCAGGTTCACCTAGCCTTAAATGGGTTGCGGATTTTTATATTTTTTCAAATAAACCAGTACGTGCGTAATTCTTACCACATTATCTACAAAAAAATGTACTGAAGATCTATTAAAAAAACATATGGGCACTAACACCATAGTTCCTATAGGTCACGTGGCGTGACGAACCTTTTGACTTTACTTTTAAATTAAAATATTATGTCACTTCAAAAGACACAGTCATCATCATCATTGAGTGCCGTCTCCGCAACGAAGGTTGGCTACCATGGAGCGCCATTTTGCTCTATCTCTTGCTTTGATGGTGCAGGTTGTCATCGGTTGATTTGTCCATCTTTTGATGTTACTCGTCCATGTTAATCTTGGTCTGCCTCTGCCTCTTTTACCTTGTATTTTCCCCTCCAGGATCACTTTCAGTAGGCTGTTGTGTCTTTTAACATGGCCTAAGAATCGCATTATGAAGAAATGCTGCACTGGTAATAAAGGCATCGAATGGATACAAGGAGACCATTTGGAGGACCTCGACTTTGCTGATGACATAGTTCTCATCAGCAGTCAGATAAAAACGATGCAGGAAAACACAAATGAACTATCATCAATAGCCAGCAAAATTGGGCTTGAGGTCAATCATGAAAAGACTAAAGTCATGAAAAGTTTAATTCCAACAAGTGACAAAATATACATGGAAAACAAACCAGTAGAAGAGATCGATCACTTTATCTATCTTGGAAGTCACATTGATCGAGAAGGGGATACGAGCAAAGAAATTAGATTCAGACTGGCTAAAGCAGCAATGTCTTTCAGAAGCCTTGAAAAGTTGTGGAAATCAAAACTCATTAGCACAAACACAAAACTTAGGCTATTCAAATCAAATGTACTATCAACCCTTACGTATGCGTGTGAAAGCTGGAAAACAACAAGAGATATAGAAACAAAGTTGAACGCATTCGAAAATAAATGTCTAAGGAAAATACTTGGTATAGAATGGAACGAATTCAAAACAAACGAGAAAATTAGAGAAATCGCCAATCAACCACTAATATCTTCAGTAATAAAGAAAAGACGATGGTCATACGTTGGACATGTGATGAGAAGAGATAATAATCGAATAGCAAAGCAAGCCCTCATATGGGAAACAACAGGTAAAAGAAAAAGAGGAAGACCCAGGGAGACACTGAGAAGAACATTGATGAGAGAGGCAAGAGCAGCAGGAATCGGCTCCCTCAATGAGATAGAACTGCTTGCACAGAACAGAGACAGATGGCGAGATTGGATAAAATATCTTTAAAAGAAAACTGCTAGAACAAAAATTCATATAGGAGAAGGTGTATCTTGGTCTACGCCCTATGGGCCGGTTACGGCTCGAAAGGTCAATAGATAGATAGATAGAAGAATCGCATTTGTCTTGTTATAATTGTGTTTAGTAGTTCTCTTTTCATTTTTAGTTGTTTTAAGACTTCGTCATTTGTTTTCTTTTCCTTCCATCCAATTCTACCTATTCTTCTATATATCCACATTTCAAAGGCTTCAATTCTCTGTTCTGTTTTCTTGTCTAATGTCCATGTTTCAGCACCATATAGGAATATTGAGAAGATGTAACATTTTGCTATTCTTAGTTTTAGCTCTGGTTTTATTTGTTTTGATGTTAGTATGTCCTTCATGACATTAAAATTACTTTTTGCCATTCCTATTCTTTTAAAAAAGACACAGTGGGCTGGACAAAACATTAAGGGAAGGCATGGTTTCTGAACGATGCATCAGGGACAGTCCAAGAAGAAGGTGGTTTAAAGACACAAACGAGACTCTGAGCATGACAGCGGAAAAAGTGGGAAATCTGGCTAGAGATAGGGATTCTTTCAAACGAGCTGTGGTGAATGTAAGGTTCTGTGGGACATCTGGCTAGAGACAGGGATTCTTTCAAACGAGCTGTGGTGAATGTAAGGTTCTGTAGGAGATCTGGTTAGAGACAGAGATTCTTTCAGACGAGCTGTGGTGAATGTAAGGTTCTGTGGGAGATCTGGCTAGAGACAGAGATTCTTTCAGACGAGCTGTGGTGAATGTAAGGTTCTATGGGAGATCTGACTAGAGACAGGGATTCTTTCAGACGAGCTGTGGTGAATGTAAGGTTCTGTAGGAGATCTGACTAGAGACAGGGATTCTTTCAGACGAGCTGTGGTGAATGTAAGGTTCTGTGGGAGATCTCACTAGAGACAGAGATTCTTTCAGACGATCTGTGGTGAATGTAAGGTTCTGTGGGAGATCTGACTAGAGACAGAGATTCTTTCAGACGAGCTGTGGTGAATGTAAGGTTCTGTCTGTGGAAGATCTGGCTAGAGACAGATTCTTTCAGACGAGCTGTGGTGAATGTAACGTTCTGTGGGAGATCTGGCTAGAGACAGAGATTCTTTCAGACGAGCTGTGGTGAATGTAAGGTTCTGTGGGAGATCTGACTAGAGACAGAGATTCTTCCAGACGGGCTGTGTAAAATGCAACGTTCTGTGGGAGATCTGGCAAGAGACAGAGATTCTTTCAGACGGGCTGTGGTGAATGTAACGTTCTGTGGGAGATCTGGCAAGAGACAGAGATTCTTTCAGACGGGCTGTGGTGAATGTAACGTTCTGTGGGAGATCTGACTAGAGACATAGATTCTTTCAGACGGGTTGTGGTAAAGGACATGATTAGTTTAACTTTACTTTACTTTACTTTACTTTACTTTACTTTACTTTACTTTACTTTTATGTTACTTTATTTATTGTTATACGACCATTATTGTTATCTGTGTTTACTAAATCACTTGACTATGTTCGATTGACACAGTCTTAATAGCAGAGACAGAATGAACTACCAGAAATGACATACATATTTGTAAAATAAAGCAACAAAAAAGGTCTCTGTCTGAATAATAAGAAAACAGAAGTAATGATCATATCAAAGAAGCAATCATCACCGTCATGTAGCATAAAAATAAACAGGACAAATCTGAAACAAGTGCAACGCGTCAAATACTTGGCCGGAAGCGAAGGCGTGCCTACCAGCACCAGAGCTGGAAGTTGTCAGCGACCCACAGCTGATGGCTTGCGCCAGGATTGGTGAACCAAAACCATCCAGACCCTGCTCCACTTCTCCGCGGTACCTCCAGTAACAGACTAACCTGTCTAGTCTGGCCAAGCGTGCAGGGATCGGAGAGGGAAGACAACCCGGTACTCAAAAACGTCGTGCTGAAGTCGGATGTGTTGGGCCGAAAGGCGCAAATATAACAGCTATACTGCAAACCACAACACAACGCAGACACGTCCACTACGTTCTTGTACGGGCGGATGATGAAGAGGAATATTCTAGTCTACCACGATACTCTAGAATACTTTAGTCATCGGGCGAACGCAACCAACCAAATACTTGGCCACAATAATATCAGATAGAAGATGCACTCAGAAATAAAAAGCAGAATAGCTCAGGCCAAAATAGCATTTCAGAAAATGAAAAATATCTTTCGCAACAAATCTATGTCAATAGAAATGAGAAAGAGAGTTCATCGGTTCTACATAGAACCAATGGAAGCGAATCATGGACGGTAGAGAAACAAGTGAAAAGACGATTAGATGCCACAGAGAAGGGATTTCTCAGAAGAATGTTGGAAGTTCCCTGGACAGCTAAAAAGATCAATGAAGAAATTCTCAAAGAGGTCAACGCAAAAAGGGAGCTCCTAAGAACATGAGAAAGAAACAATTAACATTTTTAGGGCACATCATGAGAAGAGGAAAGTTGGAATACTTGGTTACAACTGGCAAAATAAAAGGAAAGAGAGATCGCGGACGACAAAGAGAGAAAATACTGGATAGCTTGGTGTTATGGCATGGAAAACAGTCAACAACAGAACTGATACGATGCACTGTAGATAGAAGATTGTGGAAGGCCATGATCGCATACGCCAACCGGTATTTCACATGATGATGATTGTTCAAATATATGTTTAATGAAGGGAAGATATTGAAGTTATAAATATGTATGCGTCAATGTTTGCGTCGCTAGCGTTAAACTAAGATACATATGTCTTAATGTCTGAGTCGTATGTACAAATGACATAGTACACATCGACTACAATTTACATCACAATACACTGGCATCACATATTTGTCATTGACACCACGTGCCAATATATCACCAGAAATGTGCATATCTTTCCATCTACATGATTTACAATGAACAGGGAGCCTCGGTAGCCTAGTTGGGAAAACCACCCGACTGGACTACCGACGTTCGGACAACCCGTGTTCGATTCCCGTTGGGAGCAGTGTGAATTGTACTCGTGGTTGGAAAAAAAAATACCCCCACGGTCGACCCAGCCGTTGGCAGAAATGGGCACCAGGGTATTACCCTGGGAAGGTGAGGAATGTCGCTTCGCATCTGAGTTTCGATGCTTGAGGCTACACTATACAGAAATCTCCGAACATTTCTGGATAGGCGGCCGAGCACATATGGGTGTAAACTCGCGTGCTAAGACGCCGGTTCAAGTCTCGTACTTTACCTTTAACTTTACCATGAATATCAACCGTCGTTATATCATCTATCATTTACATCACCTGCAATAACATTACAAGCATTAAGAACATGCGACCTGCTGATTATGTAATGACATTCATATCTAATTAATATTACCCGTCATTATACAAATAATTGATTTATTTAGCGTGCAATTACATTAATCTACAATTAATATTACCCGTCATTAACATAATCTATCATTTACACAACTAACAGCTGTATCCATCTATAGTAAACAATGAGAACTAGCGGTGGCTGGTTAGGGGGTTCGTCGCTTCTCACACCAGGTTGGGTCCGGTTTCCACTTAAAACGATTTTTTTTTTTTTTTTTGCCAGAGCGACACGAGTTCAGCTCACTCACCCTTTCAAAAGGGGCAGCAGAAGTTTCGAGAATGTCGAGTCCCCTGGCGTTATGCCGTCTATATCACCCATAGAGTGTTCAATTAGTGGCTGAACATTATGGACAATAATTTCATATTTCTCAAACTAATATAGTCGTGTAGGGGCAAACGCAGGATATTCAAAGGAGACAACGGAGGCCAAGGTCACTCTAATATTTTGTCAGAATATAACACAATTACATTCCAGATCAATGAGTTCAATGTCAGTGTACAATCAGCCACCGTATTCCCTAGTATAGCCGTGATATAGTTCAATGTCAGTGTACAATCAGCCACCGTATTCCCTAGTATAGCCGTGATATAGTTCAATGTCAGTGTGCAACCAGCCACCGTATTCCCTAGTATAGTCGTGATATAGTTCAATGTCAGTGTACAACCAACCACCGTATTCCCTAGTATAGCCGTGATATAGTTCAATGTCAGTGTACAATCAGCCACCGTATTCCCTAGTATAGCCGTGATATAGTTCAATGTCAGTGTACAACCAGCCAACGTATTCCCTAGTATAGTCGTGATATAGTTCAATGTCAGTGTACAATCAGCCACCGAATTCCCTAGTATAGCCGTGATATAACTTACTTAGTTCAAATAACTCAAATAGTTTCTAATAAATAGACTTCAATATCTATGGAAGTCAAACCTACTACAACCGTACAACTGCATCTACCGACCTTGCAATGTGTATAAGAACTAGGTAGGCCATTTCAACAATTACCTCCCCGTTTTCATGGCAACAAACGAACGACAAATCAGATGATGTTCTATCTTTTTATTGAAACATCCAGAAGTAGTGCTGATGGTGAGGAGAATTTGTGAAATGCCTACTGAAAGAATCGCTGCGCTGTATCTTTGAATATATAAAAAAAAAAACCTCAACAAAACTGTAAGAGATTTTAATAACAGCAAAACCATTCTTTCTTTCAAAACTTAGAATGTAAATAACTAAGATATTATGATGTAATTATAATTATGTTAATTTATGACAATAATTTATGAATGTGTGTTATATAGCGAAAATTGTAGTCATGTTTATGTCACAAATTAGTAGGTCAAAGGTCAACCTATAAGTTCGGTCTCTTGTTTCAAACTCACCGACCGCCATCGGAGGGCCCCTTATTTACAAGGAACATGACATGTCATTAACATCGAATACGCGATACCTGTCATTTAGATCACCAACAAACTAAATTATCTGACATTTATGTAATATACCATTTACACTATCTACCATTTTTTTTTACTTGCCATGCATTTTCCCTTTTGTGAATTAATCAATTGTTTTTCTATTTAAAAATGTCTACTTAATCACCCACCAATTCTTTACACACCTAATCGCCTTATCAAAAGAAACTATAACAAAAAGCACCACATATTGTCCATGCGGGATGTAAACACCACACAATAAACTAAACAACAAAACCGTTACACTCTGTTAGGCCGGTAGATCGAACTCGTAGGCCAGAGAATCTCCTCTCCTGCAGACAACAAACGACAAATCACCTGTACGCCACGCGCTTAGTTTCTCTTCCAATAGTCCTGGCCAGTGCTTGCGTGCCGCGGCCCCCTGCCCCGTCTCTTCTCCCTTCCCTCGGATATGCCTCTGGTCAGGATTCTTATTCTCTCAGAAAAGCAAGAAAATCTCACCGTAGGAGGATATTAGCGACCGTCGTTGGACGTAAGAACTGCAGTGCGCCTTTTTGTCTTTTTTTAATTTTAAACTTTTAGCAATGTTTCATAATAACGAACTCAATATCTTTGTGTGGTGCAGAAACAGGGACACTAAACAAGAGAACCGAGAAAAATATTTAAGCTTGTCTATTGTTGATTTAAAGCTTACGTGGCTGAGTGATTAGTGCGCTCGCTTCATGACCAGAAGGGTTCGGGTTCGATCCCCAGAAGTGGCAGATCTTTGTTCGTACCGACAAAGCTCCTGGGTTCACTCAGCCTCTAAAAATGGGTACCATGGATTTTTTCAGGGAAGTAAAGGCGACCTAGCGTGATACCGATCACATCACCCACAAATGTGTCGTGGTCATGAAGAAATATGGTCACTAACACCATATTCTCCGTACTCCAAGAAAAGATTGGAGGGAAAGTTTAATTTTTTTTTTATATTGTCGGTTTATTAAAGAATAGAGAGAACGGACAGAGAAACATTTGAAAATGAAGAAAAAAACTATTTAACACATTTTAAAAAGAGAAATGAAATATATAAGACATGAAAAGAAACACAATAATATACTGAAAGTCATTCTGCTGGGAAAAATACATGGCAGGCACATGCAGACAAAGGTTAGTGAACTGGACTACAAAGGACAAGAGGTAGGGTTCGATCCCAATCGACGGCTTCCGGTTCACCCAGCCTTAAATGGGTACCTGAATTTTTTCTGGGAAATTAAAGCGGCACGGGCGTAAAACCGACCACATTACCCCACAAATGATGTGCCGAAGGTCTGTAAAATTTATGGTCACTAACACCATATTCCCTATACGTCACTTGGCGTGACAGGGGTACTTTACTTTTTTTTTTTTTTACTTGCAGACAAAGCCTAATGTGAACTGACAATATTAAGAGATAGAGAGGAGAGCCTGTGACATTGCGGAGCGTCAAAACAAGAAATAGGGTGCAATGACGTTCCTTGCTTGTCAGGCTTCGATGCAGAGTCAGCACAAGATGGTGATGATCTATGTTTTTGTTAAATGACATCTTTTCAGAGACAGATTTCTAACGAATTTGTTGAATTCAGCATCGATATCGTCTCAGAACTTTGGACTCATCACACCTCGTCTGAAAGTATCTATGTCTCTAACTTACACAGAACTTTGGACTCATCACACCTCGTCTGAAAGTATCTATGTCTCTAACTTACACAGAACTTTGTACTCATCACACCTCTTCTGAATGTATCTTTGTCTCTAACTAGAGCTTACACAGAACGTTGGATTTACCAGTGCCCGTCTATAAGTAATTCTTATCTAGCAGACCTACAACGTCTGTTATCAAGTTTAATAAAATCGACATATTAAATAGAAATCAATTAGCATAAATAATAATGCAAATGATCTTGTTTTAACGTAATATAGAATGAGACAGCAAACAACCGCTACATTTCGTATAAAAGACACCCAAAGACTTGGGAATGTAGCCGCGATAGCTCAGTGGTTAGTAAACTGGACTACAAAGAACAAGAGGTCTGGTTCGATTCTGTTCGACGGCTTCCAGATTCACCCAGCCTTAAATGGGTACCTGATTTTTTGGGGAAAGTAAAGCGGTAATACCGACCACATTACCCCAAAAACCATTGCCGAAGGTCTGTACAAATTCTGGTCACTAACACCATATTCTCTATACTCCACTTGTTGTGACTGGGGCTCTTTACATTTTTTTACTCGATACTTGGGAAGCAGTCCTGGACAACTGCACGCAGAAGATAGTCACAGTGAACTGCAGAATGCACCATAGTGCAGAGTAATTCATTAAAAGACAAAAGAAAGTAAAAAGAACCAAGAACACAGACAACAAATATAGTTAAAAGTACAAGCACATACTGAGACAAGAGTGAAGAAATTGAGAAGCAATGTTGCTTCTTTCAAAAACAATGTTTCTCTTGAACGAAGTAACTTAAAGCATCAATGGTTAATCTATGCGTGGATGTGGGAGAAGAAAGTAGACACAGGGTGGGACATTTATTTGGGGGCTAAAGCAAAGAAATGCAAATGAATGCATAAAAATGCGAAGCTGCAGTAAAGCTGAATGTGAGGGAAAATTGAAAAAAAAATATATAAAAGTCCTGGGACATTTATTTGAAGTTTACGGTAAATATAAAACAAACCTTTTCTTTATAAATTATTCAGGAAGATATAAAATGGAACAAATCTCTGAAAGATATAAAATGAATCACATACCACTATAAGATAAGAATCTAACCGTAGAAAATGAAGATACAAATCTCAGTAGAGTGGTGGTGATAGATAATCAGATCATGACAGAAGATCTACATGTGGACAGCAAGGAGAGACTCATCACACTACCGCAAGTGAAGCTGTTCAATTGCTTTGCCACTCGCGTTTTAATAAGATTTTTAAAATTTTGTAACAGAAACTGAATGTAAACAGAATAGGAACCATTTTTAAACGACATGAATGGACATAATACAATAGGATTAGAGACAAAGGCAAGTACACAGCATACATTGACATAATACAATAGGATTAGAGACAAAGGCAAGCACATGACATGAATGGACATAATACAATAGGATTAGAGACAAAGGCAAGTACACAGCATACATTGACATAATACAATAGGATTAGAGACAAAGGCAAGCACATGACATGAATGGACATAATACAATAGGATTAGAGACAAAGGCAAGCACATGACATGAATGGACATAATACAATAGGATTAGAGACAAAGGCAAGTACATGACATGAATGGACATAATACAATAGGATTAGAGACAAAGGCAAGTACATGACATGAATGGACATAATACAACAGGATTAGAGACAAAGGCAAGTACATGACATGAATGGACATAATACAATAGGATTAGAGACAAAGGCAAGCACATGACATGAATGGACATAATACAATAGGATTAGAGACAAAGGCAAGTACATGACATGAATGGACATAATACAATAGGATTAGAGACAAAGGCAAGCACATGACATGAATGGACATAATACAATAGGATTAGAGACAAAGGCAAGCACACAGCATACATTGACATAATACAATAGGATTAGAGACAAAGGCAAGCACACAGCATACATTGACATAATACAATAGGATTAGAGACAAAAGCAAGCACATGACATGAATTCAATGATTTCCGTTAAAAACTTTCTAGTTTTCTTTTTAGAAATCAATAATTGTATTTCTTTTCATTATTTGTGTATATTTTAAAAATAATGTCTTACCATTTCTCTTCAAAACGTTTATCAGAAACCTTTTTAACGATGTGTTAACAATATTGATAAACGTGACGCGGTGAATGTATTATATGTTGTGTAGTTCATATATATGTTACAGATGATCTTTTCTAAGATATGTGACTTATGTCACTGTTGTTATGTTATATATTTAATCAAATATTTATTTTACGTTAAATCAAACATGTAATGAGGCATTCGCCTCTTAGTAGAATTATACATCATCATCAGATCACATGTTCTTTGCTGAACGATGCATTCACCAAATCCTGTCTGAAAGAATCTCTGTCTCTAGTGAGATCTCCCACAGAACGTTATATTTACCACAGCCCGTCTGAAAGAATCTCTGTCTCTAGCCAGATCTCCCACAGAACGTTATATTTACCACAGCCCGTCTGAAAGAATCACTGTCTCTAACCAGAACTCCCACAGAACGTTACATTTACCACAGCCCGTCTGAAAGAATCTCTGTCTCTAGCCAGATCTCCCACAGAACATTACATTCACCACAGCCCGTCTGAAAGAATCTCTGTCTCTAACCAGATCTCCCACAGAACATTACATTCACCACAGCCCGTCTGAAAGAATCTCTGTCTCTAGCCAGATCTCCCACAGAAAATTACATTCACCACAGCCCGTCTGAAAGAATCTCTGTCTCTGGCCAGATCTCCCACAGAACATTACATTTACCACAGCCCGTCTGAAAGAATCCCTGTCTCTAACCAGATCTCCCACAGAACATTACATTTACCACAGCCCGTCTGAAAGAATCTCTGTCTCTAACCAGATCTCCCACAGAACATTACATTCACCACAGCCCGTCTGAAAGAATCTCTGTTTCTAGCCAGATCTCCCACAGAAAATTACATTCACCACAGCCTGTCCGAAAGAATCGCTGTCTCTAGCCAGATCTCCCACTTCTTCTGTTGTCATGTTTAAGGTCTCCTTGGTGTCTTGAAACTACCGTCTTCTTGGTCTGCCCCTGATGCGTCGTCCAGGGAAATATAACTTCCACGTTTTTTTCTTTCCAGCCGCTGTGTCTTGTATCAATATAATATAGAAAAAAATAATCTGGCAGACAAACGTATAGACAAGGAGATTTAACAGTCAAATACATTAACTATCAGACTGAACAACGTAAAACGTAGAAAGACAATATATATATATATATATATATGAAACAAACTGTTTTAAAAAACCAAATGAAAACGAAAGATTATGACAGACGGACTGATAGACAACATACGTATATATAAATGCCAAGTATCGAATAAGAGTGAGATAAATCTGCTGAATCTCCAGTCTTGGGAAAATGCGCTAGACTTTGTATGCAAGACAAACCCACGGGAGATAATTCTGGTCTCTTGAGATTCCAAATGCAGGGCTACAAGAGAGCCATAGAACAGACTGCGAAAATGAAATCAATTTCTGAAATTAAATTTATGGCCCAGATCAACTGGGCCTCGCGATGTCTCTGGTTTGGTCTGAAGTGCGGATCGTCAATTTGCGTGATATACGCAACGGCCGTTTTAAGTTTGTTTTGTGCTAATTTAGGTGGCTTTCAATTTGGTCTTGGTGGTTTTTCTTTTGTTGTAGTTGCCAGTAGAAAAGAGTTTGTGACAGAATGAAAGGTGAAAGTGTCAAAGACATCACAACTGGAGGAACCGAGTGTGCACAATATGTGTGTTTCTTTATTTTTTTTTTATAGCTTTCTTGAAGATAGTTTACGTCAGCATTGACATGCAACATACGATTTATCAATTTATGATGGCACAATTCACAGGACTATCGAACTAACATAGTTATAGTAAGTGATACAGATTTTGACAACTTTACGCTAAGTAACTTTTTGAATATCTAAGTTGCACACAAAAATGAAATAACTGAATTACTGATATGTATGTCTGTGTTATGTTGTGTACTGAAATTGGTTATTTAGTAAGAGCATAATGAATTAACTGGATGTTGTAGTCAATCAAATAACTGGAATGAGACATTTATATAAATGTGTTCCTACTAGTGGACGACGCAAACATACGACCAATATGTAATTTGTACTGGAGCAAACAGCAATAATAAGATATAACAAGGAGAACTCTACACCCATGGACATAAAAAGAGGAGTAAATCAAGGATGCATCCTATCACCAAGCTTGTACAATCTATACACTGAGCAAATCTTTAAAAACATCTCAGAGATACCAGGCCTAAACATTAATGGAAAGATAATCAATAACCTAAGATATGCTGATGATACTGTTCTACTAGCAGAAAATCCTAAAGACCTACAACAATCACTTAATGTAATAAAAACAACAAGCAAAAAATATGGACTAGATATGAATATCAAAAAGACTAAAACTATGATCATAAACAAAGAAAATTCTCAAGACCTACAATTAAATATCAAAGTTGAGGGAATACATCTGGAGACAGTCCAGAGCTACAACTACCTGGGACATACTATAACCAATGACGGAAAATGCAAAACTGAAATAAACAAAAGAATAGGTATGGCAAAAAGTAATTTTAATGCCATGAAAAATATACTAACAACAAAACAAATATCAGCAGGGCTGAAACTAAGAATGGCAAAATGTTACATCTTCTCAATATTCCTGTATGGTGCAGAAACATGGACATTAGACAAGAAAACAGAACAGAAATTGAAGCCTTTGAAATGTGGATTTATAGAAGAATAGGTAGAATTGGATGGAAAGAAAAGATAACAAACGATGAAGTATTAAAACAACTGAAAATAAAAAGAGAACTACTAAATACAATTAAGACAAGACAAATGAAATTTTTGGGGCATGTTAAAAGACACAACAGCCTACTAAAATGAATATTGGAAAGAAAAATACAAGGCAAAGGAGGCAGAGGCAGACCAAGACTAACATGGACGAGTAACATCAAAAGATGGACAAGTCAATCTATGTCAGCCTGCACCATCAAAGCAAGAAACAAAGTAGAATGGCGATTCATGGTTTCCAACCTTCGTTGCGGAGAGGGCACACGATGATGATGATGATGACTAGTGGAGCTTTGCTTGGCGTTCTGGCGAACATTCAAGAATAAGGAGGAAACTGGATCCGGTTCTGGGGAAATGAACCGTAACTCTAGTAAGATTGGCTTTTCAAGGGGAGGCAACACAACTACAACTGAAGGTCATAGTACAATGCTAATAAATCATGTTTAAAATAAGAACAGCGGATTTAAAACAAGGCTCTGTAATATGTTATTATATAGTCAGAACATTAACATACATAAGGGAACATATGATTATTGTTGTTATGTCTAACACGCTAAGGTGTGATGCAGGAAGAGCCTACAATACTGTAGCAGATGTTAAATTGTCAGCTCATTGTTATGTGGCAGCAGTTATTGAATTTTGGCTTAGTAATCCTTACATCTAAGCTACTGTAATATGTACTATCTTTATTTCTATTTCATACGGTGTAAACGTATAGTAATATTTTACGAAGATCCATATGTGAGGAACTACGAATATAAGTCTGTAATAGTAAAACACTGTAAAGAGCCCCGTCACGCCGCGTATAAGGAATATGGTGTTAGTGACCATAATTTTAACAAACCTTCGGCACATGATGTTTGTGGCAATGTGGTCGGTATTACGCCCATACCGCTTTACTTTCCCAGAAACAAATTCGATATCCATTTAAGGCTGAGTGAACCCGGAAGCCGTCGATTTGTAGTCAAATTCACTAACCACCGAGCTATGGTGGCTCCCATATTAGTCTGTGGTCATAATTAGTCTGTGGTCATAATTAGTCTGTGTTCATAACTAGTCTGTGGTCATAATTAGTCTGTGTTCATAACTAGTCTGTGTTCATAATTAGTCTGTGGTCATAATTAGTCTGTGGTCATAATTAGTCTGTGTTCATAATTAGTCTGTGTTCATAATTAGTCTGTGGTCATAATTAGACTGTGGTCATAATTAGTCTGTGTTCATAATTAGTCTGTGGTCATAATTAGTCTGTGGTTAACAACCTCAACCACGGTGATGACGCGGTTTTAATTGATAACAGTTAAAGTGAGTTACAGAAACTGATGGGCATTATACAGTATGTCCCCTTAAGTCTGGACATATTGCCAACAATACACAGCGAGTGGCTGAATGATGATTTCACTAACTGGATAGGAAGACATGGTCATGGGAAGCGGTCTCATCGTTTTCCTGACCTTGACCCCCCCCCCCCCCCCCCCTTAACTTCTGCTTTTGCGGTATGCTAAAGGTGAAGGTGAACTCAATTAAAATAACAAGATGTAAAAGGTGAACTCAATTAAAATAACAAGATGTAAATGGTGAACTCGAATGAAAGAGTTTGGAGTTAAGTTGGACACAGCCAGAAACGATATACTTAGCAGGTGTGTAAGAAGACTAATCAACCAACATAGAACTGGAGTCGTCAATCACTGGACACTTTGAGACTTTCTAAGGAGGGGATCTGAACACCTATGGACAAGTTCGGAGCGAAACGATGATGACCCGCTAATAATTCAATAACTCAATAGCAATAGATAGCGTTGCCCAAAAGTCCAGGAAAGGAGTAAGCGCTGTAAAGGTCATGGCGAGATTTGGCTTTCAGCAACAAACGCTAATCTTTGAAACGCAGTCGCTGGTGTTGTTGGTCTTTGAAACGCAGACGCTGGTGTTGTTGGTCTTTGAAACGCAGACGCTGGTGTTGTTGGTCTTTGAAACGCAGACGCTGGTGTTGTTGGTCTTTGAAACGCAGTCGTTGGTGTTGTTGGTCTTTGAAACGCAGAGGCTGGTGTTGTTGGTCTTTGAAACTCAGACGCTGGTGTTGTTGGTCTTTGACACGCAGACGGGGGTGTTATCCGTCTTTGAAACTCAGACGCTGGTGTTGTCGGTCTTTGAAACTCAGACGGTGGTGTTGTCGGTCTTTGACACACAGACGCTGGTGTTGTCGGTCTTTGAAACGCAGACGCTGGTGTTGTTGGTGTTTGAAACACAGTCGCTGGTGTTGTCGGTCTTTGACACACAGACGCTGGTGTTGTCGGTCTTTGAAACGCAGACGCTGGTGTTGTTGGTGTTTGAAACACAGTCGCTGGTGTTGTCGGTCTTTGACACACAGACAGACGCTGGTGTTGTCGGTCTTTGAAACGCAGACGCTGGTGTTGTCGGTCTGTGACTACTGTTTGTGTTCTCTTATCCTGTCTCACATTCAGTTACCTAGGTTGCAAAGGGTACAGAACTAGGCGATGCGAGCTGTTTTGAGATGTACAAGGCATATACCTGTCACGGTTATACGATTCGTGCGGAACCTTCCAAGCAATCAAGGACATCACAAGTACAGACATCTTAAACCACGCCTGGAGATAGCCTGCAATAAATATATAGAAAAACAGCATTTTCACCGTAAGAGGACGCGACACGTTTAATCAATGCAGGACAGGAACAATTAGTAGATGAACACTTCGAAGACTGCCTGAATGACGGAGGAGCGGATATGGAGTGTCCCGGCTTCTGTGACGTCAGTCTGAACTAAAGACCATATATAGTAACCAAACATGGTACTTTTCAGGTAATGGGTACCGCACTTGGGTGATGTTACGTCTTATGTGTGTTTTGCATAAAATTGTGAGCTCAAATGTCATAGATAATATGTCCACGGAGATTCAAGAATTGAGAACGAGACTGCAGTTAACCCTACCGTAGACAATGGGGAAGATACGCTGAAATTAATTCCTTACAAATTCAAATTGGGGGGGGGGGGGGGGGGAGAGTTAACGCAGCCAAGGGCGAAAGTTCCAAACTTTAATTTCCAAGTATTCAAAGGATTTTATGAACGTCACAAATTTTCTCAATCTTAATCACTTGATTGTGGAGTTGGTGTGATCAAGAATCATGTGATTAAGATCATGTGATCTTTTTTGATCTAGAGCTAGTTCGAAGCTGTAACTAACAATGTCCATGTGCAACAATAAAGTCCAATATAGAAACACAAATTAGCCCATGTCATAAAATGCTAATTTGGTCGCTGTGTCAATGAGAACACAATATCATTTTTTACCCCATCTGATTATAATTGCTACGTTATGTATTATTTTCTATGTGTAATTCTAGAACTGACAAACAAATAAATATAATCAAATGAATCATCGGACGTTCTGACACTTTGATAGAACAGCTACAAATGAAACTAACCAACACAAGAATGACATAGTTTTGTCGGGGATAATAGGCCACACGAATTGAAATGTTAAAAATGAACATGCTATTGAAACATCAAACAGGTTACATGACAAGAGAGTGGGTCTATTCCCAGACCAACAATAAGAGAACATATCAACAAAATTGGATCAGATATAGCGGGAATGATGCTGGAAGTAATATCAGGAAGCCAGGAGGTGTTCAGGAGAACCTAACATTGGAATGTGATTGAGAAATGATGAGGTTGTCATTGTTGATTGATAACTTGAGTAGAATGAGGCCAGAATAAATACTGCAGATGAGATAATATTTCATTGTCTTGTTTTGTTCACAAGTTTCTCCACTATAGATCATTGTGTAGAAGTAACAAGTTATAACACATTTAGATATCGTTATTGCGATAACAACATTTCATTTATCTGCTGTTATGGAGGTCATGATTATGTTTTATTGCAAGATGTCAGTGAATTAATTATGCTTAAATTCTGTGAATAACGGTCTCACATACAGAAATACATGGAATCACATACAGAAATACATGGAATCACATACAGAAATACATGGACTCACATACAGAAATACATGGAATCATATACAGAAATGCATGGTCTCACATACAGAAATACATGGACACACATACATAAATACAAGGTCTCACATACAGAAATACATGGACTCACATACAGAAATACATGGCATCACATACAGAAATACATGGACTCACATACAGAAATACATGGTCTCACATACATAACTACATGGACATGTTCTCACATATAGAAATAAATGGACATGGTCTGACATACAGAAATAAATTGACAATGTATCAAATACAGAAATACATGGTCATGGCCTCACATACAGAAATACAGAGTCATGGTCTCACATACAGAAATACATGGTCATGGCCTCGCATACAGAAATACAAGGTCATAGTCTCACATAAAGAAATACAAAGTCATGGTCTCACATAAAGAAATACATGGTCATAGTCTCACATAAAGAAATACATGTTCATAGTCTCACATACAGAAATACATGGTCATAGTCTCACATGAAGAAATACAAAGTCATGGTCTCACATACAGAAATACATATTCATGGTCTCACATGCAGAAATACATGGTCATGTTCTAACATACAGAAATACAGAGTCATGGTCTGACATACAGATATAAATGGTCATGGTCTCACATACAAAAATACATGGTCATGGTCTGATATACAGAAATACAGAGTCTTGGTCTCACATACAGAAATACATAGACATGGTCTCATATACAGAAATACAGAGTCTTGGTCTCACATACAGAAATACATAGACATGGTCTCATATACAGAAATACAGAGTCTTGGTCTCACATACAGAAATACATAGACATGGTCTCATATACAGAAATACAGAGTCATGATCTCACATACAGAAATACAGAGTCATGGCCTCACATACAGAAATAAATGGTCATGGTCTCACATACAGAAATACAAAGTCATGGTCTCACATACAGAAATACATGGTCATAGTCTCACATACAGAAATACAGAGTCATGGTCTCACATACAGAAATACATAATCATGGTCTCACATACAGAAATACGGAGTCATGGTCTCACATACAGAAATACATAATCATGGTCTCACATACAGAAATACATGGCCATGGTCTCACATACAGAAATACATAATCATGATCTCACATACAGAAATACATGGACATGGTCTCACATACAGAAATACAGAGTCATGGTCTCACATACAGAAATACATTAACATGGTCTCACATACAGAAATACATGCACATTAGACAAGAAAACGATACAGAAAATTGAAGCCTTTAAAATGTGGATTTATATATAGAATAATAGGAAGAATTGGATTGAAAGAAAAGAAAACAAACTATGAAGTCTTAATACAACTAAAAATGAAAAGATAAATAAACGCAATTCAAACAAGAAAAATGATATTTGGGGTGGGGGAATGTTAATGACACAGCAGTCTACCAAAAGTAATCTTGGAAGGAAAAATACAAGGTAAAACAGGTAGAGGCAGAGGCAGACCAAGACTAACATGGACGTGTAACATTAAAAGTTGGACAAGTCAGCCTTTGACAACCTGCTGCATGAAAGCAAGAGACAGAACGGAATGGTGCTCCATGGTAGTCAACCTTCAATGCGGAGACAAGTGACAAGTGCAAATTACAAGCTCCCTAAAAATAATTGTCGATTATCAAGAAAAATACGTTTGTATTCAAACTAGACACAATAAAAGTTACGGTCCGATAAACCAGACTTGTTGGAAAACGGGAATTTGAAATGAAGCGGTCACTAGTCGGCGTCGTCCCGTGCAGTAAACCAGACCTATGTAATGTGGCTTCTCCCACGAGTGACCTTGTCTTAAGGACTTACCCAGTATCGCTTTGATGGTGTCAAAAGTTCCGTTTACGATAGAGGTAAGGGGTTAAACAGTTTTCGTGTGCGGCTGCCCTGAACTAAATATTGAAACGACTGGAGGAAGTAATCAACTGTGACGTACTGCTGGCCTTCCTTCCATTCACTCCAGAGTTGAAGGCGGAGATTGCGGGGACATCCTTGAAGAATGGGCAATAATCACATTTCTATTCACATATTTTATGGGAAGCTATATATTTTTTGTAAGGGCAAGGTGACCAACTTGGAGGTCCTCACTCGGCCTCCTGGGCATCTACACGCTGTTCAAACAACATAGGTTACGCTGGCTTGGTCGTTTTATGAAAGATGGTTGTATACCAAAATATATACTTTGGTCAACTAGCAGATGGTAAAATAACAAGATGCGCCAAAAAAAACCTCCGATTTACAGACGTGTGTAAACAGGACATGAAGACTCTGAACATAAACCCTGCAGCCCTGGAAGAAATAGCTGCAGACTGCAATCTTTGGAAACACACTCTAAAACTTCAACTCAAACAAGAAGCAGACAGATTCATAAAAAAACGAAAATACACTGCGAAAGAAAATACAAAATAACATTCCTTAGTAAGTAAAGTACCCCCCGTCACGCCAAGTGGCGTATAGGGAAATATGGTGTTAGTGACCCTATATTTTACAGACCTTCAGCACATGATTTTTGGGGTAATGTGGTCGGTATTACGCCCGTGCTGTTTTACTTTCCCAGAAAAAATCCGGTACCCATTTAAGGCTGGGTGAACCCGGAGCCGTCGGTTGGGATCGAACCCTACCCCTTGTCCGTAGTAGTCCAGTTCACTAACCACTGAGCTATCGCGGCTCCCACTAATTTTTAGGGAATTAGTAAAACCCAGGTGTCCTCGCCAGGGTACGAACCCCGGCTGTTGCCGTGGTAAGCCAACCGCCTATCGATTGCGCTAACCGGACACCCAACATTTCTTAGGGGCACTACAAAATCCACAGTCAATTATTACAGATGGAGGTTACTATAATACTGAATATGACAAACATCCTGTAGGTAGACATGCCAATATAAAGCATTAGAGAAGCCGCACTGGAAAACATTGCCTGGGACTTACCTTCGATGATAAACCACTCCTACTTCTTTCTGTCAAGAAATAAAATCTCTTAATGTTTGTTTTTGCGTATTAAATCCTATATGGAAGGTTGAACAGCTACATACAAGCTTTTTTTGCGACAAAAATTGAATTTGGATGGAAAGATATTATCCGTATCACATTGTTAAATTAATATATTCAGAACCATTGACAAATAAACTAATGTCGTCAAAACTAATGTGGGGAAAATAAATGTAATCAAAATTAATGTCACGTAAACTAAGATCATCAAAACTAACTCCATCAAAACAAACGCCATCGAATATAACGTCGTTCAAACTGACGTCATCAACGTGCACCCATCAAGCCTAGCATGTGCATCAATCATCAACATTTTGATTTCCATGCAGATCTAAGGATAACTCTTACTGATATGAACCTCTTGGAGATGTTGCAGTTGTGTCCCTTGTTGCTTTTATTTAATTTCCCAACATTTTGACATATTTGTGAACTGTGAATGATGTCTGTCGGGAATGTCTGATCTCATTTATCATCGTGCCAAATCAAACTAACGTTCATATATTTACGTCCAAAAACATGAAAGGGCTTCCCCCTCCCAACCTAAAGGCGATTCCGGTGAAGTTTTTGGACAATACAGAAAGTGAATCTCAAAGCACATCAAAGAATGAAAGTGTTTGAGAACATGGTATCAGAAAGAGAACATGATAAGCTGACGGTTTAGATATATGGTTTATCTTATAATATCAATGCGTAATATGTTTATCATCATCAAGTACCGGGCCTGCTGGCGTAGGTGATCATGTCTCTCCACAACTTTCGATCACGGCAGTTATTTATCATTTCTGTTGGTGACCTTCTGCCAAGTCATTCTCTTAAGTTGTCTGGTATTTTTTCTCTTTGCTTCCCTCTATCTCTTCGTCCCTCAAATTTTCCCAGTTGTTACAATATATTCCAGTTGTTCCCTTCTCATTACATGGCCAAAAAATGATGATTGTTTCTTCCTAATGTTGGAAATTAGCTCTTTCTTTTATTGTGGCGATTCATGATTGTACAAAGAAATTACGACGGTGGTTTTCTGTTGCCTTCCGTCTGTTTGTTTACGGTTGGCTCCGCTAGCCTTTGACTAAAAAGTCTCACCCACAAGGCAGTGGCGTTGTTTTACTTCGGGGTACCCTCCCTTAGCCTTTTACTCTCCCGAGCATACCTACAAGGCAGCAGGGCAGCCGCAGGTTGTACTGTTTACTGCATACAGTAGCAGGTAAAATATGTTTATAACAATCTACAAAAGTGATATCATCAGATGATATCAATATGGCGTGTTTGATATTTCATTGCTTAGTTTAGTCGACACATCACCTTTGTTGCGGAATGGATCGCTCGACGGGAGTCCGACCCATTCCTCGCAAGTGTTTACAGAATGACGCACGATCGCCACACACTAGCACTGAAGATGGCCTCTGCTCACATAAACGTATTCATTAGCACCGCCGAAGACCTTGACCCCAACTCCCGTAGTGCCCCCTTACGACCAGAATAGCAGGTGGTATTGACTCTACTCTCTTCATCCCTGACCGAGGTCATGCCCCAAGTATCCACATTGGTAGATATCCCAAACAATCAACTAAACAGAGGCGATCAAAGTCCGATAATCAAAATGAGAACAGAACATTCTTCTGTCAATAATGACTTTAAAAAAGTAACACCCTCATCTTTTTCTCCTTTGTACGTACCAAATAGGAACCACCACATGGTCCGAAAATAGTGGATCAAATATTGTCGCACATTAAGAGCCGGAAATAGTGGATCAAATATTGTCGCACATTAAGAGCCGGAAATATAAGTTTATCAAAACTTATCCTTCCACATCCAACCAGTGACAACCCGATTTTCTCACAACTTATCCTTCCACATCCAACCAGTGACAACCCGATTTTCTCACAACTTATCCTTCCACATCCAACCAGTGACAAACCGATCATCTCAAAACTTATCCTTCCACATCCAACCAGTGACAAACCGATCATCTCAAAACTTATCCTTCCACATCCAACCAGTGACAACCCGATCATCTCACAACTTATCCTTCCACATCCAACCAGTGACAACCCCATCATCTCACTAGATCATTAATTTTGTAAAAAGACAAGCTCCATAAACAAAAGAGCCGGGCCGCGTTACCAGCTCTCAGATGAGATCATTATCAAGTGCCATGCCTGCTGGTGTAGGTGATCATGTCTCTCCACAACTTTCAACCTCGACAGTTATTTATCATTTCTGTTGTGGACCTTCTGTCAAGCCATTCTCTTAAGCTGTCTGGCATCTTTTCTCTCTGCTTTACTCAATCTCTTCGTCCCTTAATTTTCCCAGTTACAGTATATTACAGACGTTCTCTTCTCATTGTATGGCCAAAAAAAATAATTGTTTTTTTTTAATTATTATTGGGAGCCGCAATAGCTCAGTGGTTAGTGAACTGGACTACAAAGGACAAAAGGTAGGGTTCTATCCCAACCGACGGCTTCCGGATTCACCCAGCCTTAAATGGGGATCGGATTTTTCAAGGAAAATAAAGCGGCACGGGCGTAATACCGACCACATTACCCCAAAAATCATGTGCTGGAGGTCTGTAAAATTTATAGTCACTAACACGATATTCCCTATACGTCACTTGGCATGACGGGGGTACTTTACTTTTCCTTTGGCCTCTTTCAGAACATTTTCATTACTTTTCTTAGCTGTCCATGTTATTCTCAACATTCTACTGTAAAACTTCATTTCTAGAGCTTCAAGTGGTATTCTCGTCTGTTGCCCTATTGTCCATGATTCACATCCATGTGTTACAACTGACTCTACTTAACATTTTGGAAATCTTTTTTATATTTCTATTCTCAAAAATAGATTGCACAGTATCTTCCTCATTTTTTGGGAAAGCTGCTTTTGCCTGAAATATTTTAAAATATTCACAGATAACCGGAAGTACTTAAAACAAATGAAATTAAAGTAAGTAATGTATAATATATAATGACTAATATGTAATTTATACTGGGAGCAAACAGCAATAATAAAATATAACAAAGAGAACTCTACACACATTGATATAAAAAGAGGAGTAAGACAGGGATGCATCCTATCACCAAGCTTGTTCAATCTATTCACTGAGCAAATCTTTAAAAACATCATAGAGATGCCAAGCCTACAAATTAATGGAAAGATAATCAATAACCTAAGATTTGCTGATGGTACTGTATTACTAGCAGAAAATCCTAAAGATCTACAACAATTACTTAATGAAATAAACATGACAAGCAAAAAATATTCATTAGATAAAAATATCAAAAAGATTAAAACTATGATCATAAGGAAAGAAAAGTATCAAGACATACAAATAAATATCAAAGTTGAAGGAAGGGGGATTGGTTGGTCTGAAGGCAAAAAGCCGGCATCGAGACAGAAAGTTTGTGAGGTCAAATCCCGGCTGAACCAGTTGGCATTTCTATTTATAATTTCTCTGCGGTAACCACACCTGGCCTCAGCAGCACAGCCAGGCTTGAAACGTCAATTACTCATCTATGAAAAAAATATGAGTACCTCCGAAGACGGAGTTATCTGCCTGTACGGCGAGGGACCCCTGTGCACTCTGCTGCCAGGGAAAAACGCAAGTACATGAGGCACAGGAGGTACAGGAGGCACAGGAGTTACAGGAGGTACAGGAGTTACAGGAGGTATAGGAGGCACATGAGCTACAGGAGTTACAGGAGGCACAGGAGGTACAGGGGTACATGAGGCACAGGAGGCACAGGAGGTACAGGGGTACAGGGTTACAGGAGGTATAGGAGGCACAGGAGGTGAGAAAATTTTAGGAATCGAATCCGTGGTTTCTTTGCGGTTTTACCCTTCCGTGGTCTCTGGGAAAGAGATATGATGTCTTGTCCTTTCTGGGTAGTGAGATTCGACGTCTGGTCCTCTCTGGGTAGAGAGATCTATTGCCTTGTCCTCTCTGAGAAAGAGAGCTGATGTCTTGTCCTTTCTGGGTAGTGAGATCCGACGTCTGGTCCTCTGTGGGTAGAGAGATCCGTTGCCTTGTCGTCTCTGGGATAGAGATCTGATGTCTTGTCGTTTCTTTTTAGAGGGATCCGTTGTCTTGTCCTCTCTGGGTAGAGAGATCCGTTGTCTTGTCCTCTCTGTGTAGTGAGATCTGTTGTCTTGTCCTCTCTGGGTAGAGAGATCCGTTGTCTTGTCCTCTTTGGGTAGTGAGATCCGTTGTCTTGTCCTCTCTGGGTAGTGAGATCTGTTGTCTTGTCCTCTCTGGGTAGTGAGATCTGTTGTCTTGTCCTCTCTGGGTAGAGAGATCCGTTGTCTTGTCCTCTTTGGGTAGTGAAATCCGTTGTCTTGTCCTCTCTGGGTAGTGAGATCCGTTGTCTCGTCCTCTCTGGTTAGTGAGATCTGATGTCTTGTCCTCTCTGGGTATTGAGATCCGTGTCTTGCCCTCTCTGGGTAGCGACATCCTTGTCTTTTCCTCTCTGAGTAGTGAGATCTGATGTCCTGCCCTCTCTGGGTAGTGAGATCCGTAGTCTTGCCCTCTCTGGGTAGTGATATCCGTAGTCTTGTCCTCTCTGGGTAGCGACATCCGTGTCCTGTCCTCTCTGGGTAGCGACATCCGTAGTCTTGTCCTCTCTGGGTAGTGATATCCGTAGTCCTGCCCTCTCTGGGTAGCGACATCCGTAGTCTTGCCCTCTCTGGGTAGCGACATCCGTAGTCTTGCCCTCTCTGGGTAGCGACATCCGTGTCCTGTCCTCTCTGGGTAGCGACATCCGTAGTCTTGTCCTCTCTGGGTAGTGATATCCGTAGTCTTGCCATCTCTGGGTAGTGAGATCCGTGTCTTGCCCTCTCTGGGTAGTGAGATCCGTGTCTTGCCCTCTCTTGGTAGTGAGATCCGTAGTCTTGCCATCTCTGGGTAGTGAGATCCGTGTCTTGTCCTCTCTGGGTAGTGAGATCCGTAGTCTTGCCCTCTCTGGGTAGTGATATCCGTAGTCTTGTCCTCTCTGGGTAGCGACATCCGTGTCTTGTCCTCTCTGGGTAGTGAGATCTGATGTCCTGCCCTCGCTGGGTAGTGAGATCCGTTGTCTTGCCATCTCTGGGTAGTGAGATCCGTGTCTTGCCCTCTCTGGGTAGTGAGATCCGTGTCTTGCCCTCTCTTGGTAGTGAGATCCGTTTTCTTGCCCTCTCTGGGTAGTGAGATCCGTGTCTTGCCCTCTAAAAAACGGCGAAACAACAAGAGGTCACGTGTGCACGCACACACGTTAAAGAACCAGTGACAGTTAAAAATCGAAATGAACTGGCACAAAATGGGCTTGTGTGGGCAAACAAATGGAAAGTAAATCTACCTATCCAAACCGAAGACGGATGTACCTGGCCGAAAGGTGCAGATATAAATGGGTTGATATAAACCAACGACACAACGCATGTACGCTTTCTTAAATCCCGAACGCTATGAAAAGAACGTATAATTATTGTTGCCAGTTTGCATCTCAATTGTCGTTTATAGCTTATGTTTGTAAAATATTATATTATTTCTTTTTTGTGTAGATTTTTTTCGTTTTCTTCGCTATATTAAGCCTATACGAGTTCTTTACCTTTCAGCGATCCTAGAACATGTCTACATCTCGAGGCTGTCAAGAGTTGTCCAACTTGCTGCGAGTGCATGTAACATCTGTTAACAAATAAATACACAGAATCGTTCCTTGAAACTGGTAGCCTTGTGTTCGAGTCCACACAAGATGTCCGACCACGTCAAAACTAGTCGGTAGTTGAACAATGTGCTCTCAATGACCAGGACTGATGTTGTGTCAGTTGAACAATGTGCTCTCAATGACCAGGACTGATGTTGTGTCAGTTGAACAATGTGCTCTCAAGGACCAGGTCTGATGTTGTGTCAGTTGAACAATGTGCTCTCAAGGACCAGGACTGATGTTGTGTCAGTTGAACAATGTGCTCTCAATGACCAGGACTGATGTTGTGTCAGTTGAACAATGTGCTCTCAATGACCAGGACTGATGTTGTGTCAGTTGAACAATGTGCTCTCAATGACCAGGACTGATGTTGTGTCAGTTGAACAATGTGCTATCAATGACCAGGACTGATGTTGTGTCAGTTGAACAATGTGCTCTCAATGACCAGGACTGATGTTGTGTCAGTTGAACAATGTGCTCTCAATGACCAGGACTGATGTTGTGTCAGTTGAACAAAATTAAAGTTTGTGTTTTGTGATCTGTATTCGAGTCTCCAGCATCCGCTCTCTTCCCTGTGGATAACACTGGCTGATAAAATGGCTACGTGCCACAGTTAATCGTGAAGCTTGTCGGTGTCTTGGGACCTTTCAGGATGATGAGTTTTCTCTTATTGAATGTCCAGAAACATTATCGTTTTCTTGCCGGATTGCTAACGTCTTCATAAAACATCAAACTAGTCTCTCATTCGGAGTATCTGTTGGGGATTGGGGGGTGAGGGTCGATTATTTTATTTCTTTAAAACTAATAATTGATTACTTTGTTTCTAGTTATTATTTTGATTTCTATCTATCAGTCTATCTATCTATCTATCTATCTATCTATCTATCTATCTATCTATCTATCTATCTATCTATCTATCTATCTATCTATCTATCTATCTATCTATCTATCTATCTATCTATCTATCTATCTATCTATCTATCTATCTATCTATCTATCTATCTATCTATCTATCTATCTATCTATCTATCTATCTATCTATATATCTGTCTGTCTGTCTGTCTATCTATCTATCTGTCTATCTATCTATCTATCTATCTATCTATCTATCTATCTATCTATCTATCTATCTATCTATCTATCTATCTATCTATCTATCTATCTATCTTTCTGTCTGTCTGTTTGTCTGTCTGTCTATCTATCTTTCTGTCTTTCTGTCTGTCTGTCTGTTTGTCTATCTATCTGTCTGTCTGTCTGTCTGTCTATCTTTCTGTCTGTCTGTCTGTCTGTCTGTCTATCTTTCTGTCTGTCTGTCTGTCTGTCTGTCTGTCTATCTATCTATCTATCTTTCTGTCTGTCTGTCTGTCTGTCTATCTATCTAGCAATTCTGTCTATTCTGGTGTCTCTATCATCAGTGCCATTTCTTGTATAAATGTTACTGTTTTTGTACCTCCAGTTTTTGCAGGCGTCCAGTCTTTTAACCTGTACTGTATCAACGGTCGGTTAGAAATAGTTTTAGTGATTGTAGTAATGTACCACACAGAGCATGTAATAAAAGAGAAAGATGAAGAGTAAGAACCATGGCCAGAGTAAGATGGACACACGACACTAAAGACACGTTACACCAATATCAACTGACAATGATTGAAGCCGTTCAGAAGTTGAGAAACAAAACCACGATACCCTGAATGGTACAAGTGGGACTAGAAAAACAGAAAGAAAGAAATAATTAATAATAAAAAAAGAAAAAAAAATAAACCATGAAAGAATTTTAAAAAGAAAGCAAGCAAGCAAGAATTAAAGAAAGAAAGCAAACAAGAAAGAATTATAGGAAGAAAGCAAACAAGAAAGAAAGCAAGAAAGAAAGAAAGAAAGCAAGAAAGAAAGAAAGCAAGAAAGAAAGAAAGCAAAGAAGAAAGAATTATAGGAAGAAAGCAAACAAGAAAGAAAGCAAGCAAGAAAGAAAGAAAGCAAGAAAGAAAGAAAGAAAGCAAGAAAGAATTAAAGAAAGAATTAAAGAAAGAAAGCAAGAAATATTTATAGGAAGAAGTCAAGCAAGAAATAATTATAGGAAGGAAGCAAGAAAGAAAGTAAGCAAGAAAGAAAGAAAGCAAAGAAGAAAGAATTGTAGGAAAAAAGTAAGCAAGAAAGGAAGCAAGGAATAAAGAATTATAAGAAGAAAGCAAGCAAGAAAGAAAGAAAGAAAGAAAGAAAGAAAGAAAGAAAGAAAGAAAAGAAAGAAAGAAAGAAAGAAAGAAAGAAAGAAAGAAAGAAAGAAAGAAAGAAGGTACAGCCCTTTCATAAATTCATAAACACGTTTGCTTTCGTTTTGCGTGAAAACTACATGTTAAATCGCATTGTTTGTATGTAGCTTTAGAATATCCACGACGTTATGGAAATATTGTATGTCCTTAGGCATTTGATCTAATTTGGAAGATTTCTTCTTTAGGTTATATTAGAATCGACCTCACATAAACAGGCCTAATTTTAGCAGATCTACGGTACTCGCTCGTGTTGTTCTAAATTTCGGTTTTTTCACATTGAAAAAGAACAAAGAAACACAAATTCTCGATTTCCCATGCAACAATTCGACTTTCGGTTGAAGCGGTAAACAGGTAACGTAATAATGCGAATCAGCCGTTAATGTCAAAGGCGTATTTTGTTATTATTGTGAAGTTATTAAGGTACAGTGTTAGCTTCTAAAAGCAGACATTTATATCATCATAATGAGTTTGAAATACAGACATTTATATCATAATAATGAGTTTGAAATACAGACATTTATATCATCATAATGAGTTTGAAATTCAGACATTTATATCATCATAATGAGTTTGAAATGAAAATGTATAACTATGCATAAGGTTACCCTTTTACTATACCAGCAATTCCGCAGGGAATGGAAGGTGGGTCATTTATATAGCGATATAACCCAGCAAAGGTGAATGTATTTAGCGCTTGGTCTGGATAGATTATCCTTTTCCTGTTGTATTCAACAAGGCTCATGGTGCACTCATCTCATGTCAAGCAGTGGGAAAAAAAATGAAAGTTGACGACTTTGACGTAAGACGGTAGATATTTAAAATGTTTGCTACAAATGCACTTGTTGCTCTTAGAAAATTGAAATTAACAATGCATGCCGACTGCAGTATTGACAATTTTAAACGTACTCGATGGAAAATTGTACGAGCTGCCAGCTTAGCTTTCAGAAAGGCTGTAGGCGACATGAACATTATTTGTGAAAAACCACATTTGATTGCTGCCCGAAGCAAATACCTGAGACAGATCCGTGAGCGGTCGAGTCAAGGTATGATGTTGTATATTTGAACGAATCCTGGATCAATGCTTACCACACCTATGCTAAAGAATGGCATTCAGTAGACGGTGAACGGAAAAGAACAATTGCCAGGAGCTAGCACGCCATACTAACGCATGCTGGAAGCAGTGAAAACGTCATTGTCCATGACGCTGGACTTATATTTCAATCAGAAAGGGCCGACGGTAGCGACTCCCACACAGAAATGAACACATTCTCCTGTAATAGTAATTGGTCAAGAGTTGAAATGTAAGGTATATTAGCCAAATGTGTAATATAGGGAATGGCCGGGTAGGCAAGAGTGGAGTTGTATTCATGGGGAGGGAATATAGAAATAGACTATAGTTAATTAAGGATATACCGCCAAGGTTAAGGGTAAGGGTATACCGCCAAAAAGTAGTATGGACCGTATGCTAGAAACAGACTTAGCTAGGGTCAAGGTTAATTGGGGAAGATAAGGGTCTGGAAGTTTCGTGGCGTGACGTGTTAAGTGTAAGTAGTAAACATAGGAAACCTTAGAAATGATTGGTTACAGAGGATGCTGGGATAGTGGATGGTAGGGAAGTACAAATATTTGGGACGAGAGAAAACTGGGGCTCTCTCCCACCGGTCGTGAACGAATTCAGACATGTTACTAATGGATGGGTTTGTGCATGTGGAGGACTTGTATTATAGTAGATGTTGTACAGTGTTGTCATGTGGAAGACTTGTATTATAGTAGATGATGTACAGTGTTGTCATGTGGAAGACTTGTATTATAGTAGATGTTGTACAGTGTTGTCATGTGGAAGACTGGTATTATAGTAGATGTTGTACAGTGTTGTCATGTGGAAGACTTGTATTATAGTAGATGTTGTACAGTGTTGTCATGTGGAAGACTTGTATTATAGTAGATGTTGTACAGTGTTGCCATGTGGAAGACTTGTATTATAGTAGATGTTGTACAGTGCTGCCATGTGGAAGACTTGTATTATAGTAGATGTTGTACAGTGCTGTCATGTGGAAGACTTGTATTATAGTAGATGTTGTACAGTGCTGCCATGTGGAAGACTTGTATTATAGTAGATGTTGTACAGTGCTGCCATGTGGAAGACTTGTATTATAGTAGATGTTGTACAGTGCTGCCATGTGGAAGACTTGTATTATAGTAGATGTTGTACAGTGCTGTCATGTGGAAGACTTGTATTATAGTAGATGTTGTACAGTGCTGCCATGTGGAAGACTTGTATTATAGTAGATGTTGTACAGTGTTGTCATGTGGAAGACTTGTATTATAGTAGATGTTGTACAGTGCTGTCATGTGGAAGACTTGTATTATAGTAGATGTTGTACAGTGCTGCCATGTGGAAGACTTGTATTATAGTAGATGTTGTACAGTGCTGTCATGTGGAAGACTTGTATTATAGTAGATGTTGTACAGTGTTGTCATGTGGAAGACTTGTATTATAGTAGATGTTGTACAGTGTTGTCATGTGGAAGACTTGTATTATAGTAGATGTTGTACAGTGTTGTCATGTGGAGGACTTGTATTATAGTAGATGTTGTACAGTGTTGTCATGTGGAAGACTTGTATTATAGTAGATGTTGTACAGTGTTGTCATGTGGAGGACTTGTATTATAGTAGATGTTGTACAGTGTTGTCATGTGGAAGACTTGTATTATAGTAGATGTGGTACAGTGTTGTCATGTGGAAGACTTGTATTATAGTAGATGTTGTACAGTGTTGTCATGTGGAAGACTTGTATTATAGTAGATGTTGTACAGTGTTGTCATGTGGAAGACTTGTATTATAGTAGACGTTGTACAGTGCTGCCATGTGGAAGACTTGTATTATAGTAGACGTTGTACAGTGTTGTCATGTGGAAGACTTGTATTATAGTAAACGTTGTACAGTGCTGCCATGTGGAAGACTTGAATTATAGTAAACGTTGTACAGTGCTGTCATGTGGAAGACTTGAATTATAGTAAACGTTGTACAGTGCTGTCATGTGGAAGACTTGAATTATAGTAAACGTTGTACAGTGCTGTCATGTGGAAGACTTGAATTATAGTAAACGTTGTACAGTGCTGCCATGTGATTAAAATTATTACAATGTTGACCACTAGTTATTTCTGCATCAAACAAGCCATCGCGGCGTTAGCCTATGACATTAGCTATCAAATTCGGTGCCGTAACTATAACACTCGGGCATTAGTTGAAGTGCGATCTTCTTCTAATCCTGGATAGACCGTCAAGCCTGGTAATGGATAATGCATCTTATCTCGATACTGTGTCAGCGGAAGACAACCTACCAACTGCATCAAATACAAAAGATGATATACGAAAGATCATATGAAGTCATTGCTAGCTAAGGAAAATGTCATATTCGACGACACATATTTAAAACTCGAGTTGTTGCAGCTTGTGAGAAATAAAAATAAGAAAAAAAATGGTATTATATTGACAGAATCTTTGAAGAATACGGACACACCTTAGCGACTCATTACATATCATGCGCACCTTAATCTGATCACGCTTGTGTGGGCTAAAGTCAAAGGACAAGTTGCAGAACAGAACAGGACGTTTAAAACGTGTGATGTTGAAGTTCTGACATGTGAGTCCCTCTCAAGAACAGACATTCAGTTCTGGAAGAAGTGTGTTGCACATGTGCTCCTATTGAAAGACGAGTACTGGCAACGAGATGGATGCCAATTGGTCCAGCCATTAACTATTATCAACCTCTTGGAATCGTCAGATTCGGATTGATGAAGTAATATTTGTTGACAGATTAAATATCAGCCTAGGATGATTCAGAGTATTTTGAGCAAATGGTTAAGTGTATGTACAATAGCAACACATATATTTCTATATCAAAATGCGTCTACCATCATTCAATGTTGGGTCCAGTTAAGACACTATGGGGTCTAATGGTGAGCGAAGGGCAAGACTAACTTGCAATTTGGAGTCAAGTTTCCGATTACACATAATGACACGTCATTACTTGATCTGTCAAAGTATTATGTAAATAATAATAATCATCATCATCATGTGCCATACCGGTTGGCGTTGGCGATCATGTCTTTCCACAATCTTCTATCTACAGTGCATCGTATCAGTTATGTTGTTGATTGGTTTCCATGCCATGACACCAAGCTATCCTGTATTTTCTCTCTTTGTCGTCCGCGATCTCTTTCTCTTTGCAATTTGCCAGTTGTAACCAAGTATTCCAACTTTCCTCTTCTCATTATGTGCCCGAAAAATGTTGATTGTTTCTTTCTGATGTTTTTAATGAGTTCCCTTTTTATATTGGTCTCTTTGAGAATTTCCTCATTGTCTTTTTAGCTATCCAGGGAACTAAACAATATGTATATACGCCTATGAAAAGAATTGAACTAGAAAATTTCCCTTTTTTTTTTTTTTTTTTAGAAAATGTTTACTGTAAAATCTAAAATTTGAATCAACTTATTTGCAAAGGTCTTAAAAGATCAAAGCAATTAGCCGATGTCCAAATATCTTCTGAAACTGTTCAATAAACAATAGCAATATTTTTCCGTCACAGATGTCCCAGTTGCATGCGACAGAAACAAAACTGCAAAAAAAAAACAACAGATACTTCTAGCGTAAATCGAAAACAAACGATTTGTGTTTTAGTGGGGATGATCGCTTGGGCGTACATGTTATCCTCTTCTGAAAGGTTACGCGTTCTAACTCTTCTGTAACAGTCAAGGTGAATGATAGTATGGGGCAGATAACTCAGCTGGTACCCATTTCTTAACAGACTATAACAGTGGCATAGAATAGCAGCCATCAGTGTTAGTGACAGAATAACGGTCATCAGTGTTTGTGACAGAATAACGGTCATCGGTGTTAGTGACAGAATAACGGTCATCAGTGTTTGTGACAGAATAACGGTCATCAGTGTTTGTGACAGAATAACGGTCATCAGTGTTAGTGACAGAATAACGGTCATCAGTGTTTGTGACAGAATAACGGTCATCAGTGTTTGTGACAGAATAACATGTTGTACGAAGGGAAATGAAATTTCATAGCGGGTAGTGGACAAAGTCATGGACTAAAGTGGTGATGAAGGAAGGGTGCATAGAAATACTCGGACATAACAAGTTCGGGAGAATGGACATTTTCCAAGCAGTTGTTGTGGAAGTGTGGATAAACACATGGATTGACTGTCAGGTAAATAGGTTGACAAACAATTTCCAAGACAGGTCAAAGTCATCATGTAAACATTATTTTGAAACTCAGGAGAGGTCAAACTGACAAGAGGTTATATTGGAGTCACAAAAACAACTTGTTGTTGTAAAGTCTGATGCATAGGTCAACTCTGGGTCAAATGTGGCTCAGGATTATGGACTCTAAATGGTAGGTGGGGTTGCAAATTGTCACCTCGCGACAAGACAATTACGACAAAATCATTGGCTACAGATATTCCACAAGCAAAGTTATGGTTGGGTATTTAAGCTTCGACACAATAGGTGTCCAGTTAGTTAGGACCGCAATTTAAGTCAGAAAGTAGTTAGGAATCTCCAAGAATTAGGAACGCAAGTCAGGAAGAGTATTTAGTATAACATGCAAGTAAGTCAGACAGTTAGTAGTTTGCAGACAGTAGTTTTCAGTTTTAAATTAGTTGAGAAGTTATTAGAGAACCAGAACAAGTGAATTAGAACATAATGAATAATTAGTTGTGAAAGTGTGTTTGAGAGGGTTTCCAAAGTTGTGTTTCAGAGAACAAAGTTGTAAGTAAGTTGTGAGAGAGATTAATTTATAACAAACGTCAATTCCAAAAGTATTGAAATAATTCCTAATATTTACCTCATTAATCTTTTTATCTAAATTGGCGATTAATATTTTAGAGTTATTTGTTTTTATATTAAGTCTACCATTCATGTCTATTTTAATATTAGTATAATAATAAATATATATATATATATATAAAGGAAAAGTTTAACATAGCGCTAAGTAATTGTTATACAGCACTCGGTGAAATAGTTTTTAGATATCAATGAAATGTGGGACTCACAGAGCAAAATACTAATTACAGCAGCAGAAGCAAGTGCCGGACTGAAGAAAATGGAAAAACGAGCTTGGATTTCAGACACCACATGGAAATACATCAAAGAAAGAAGATAACCGAAGAGAGCCATGACTAATGTAAAGACAGGTGTTGGAAAGGTCCTGGCAAAAGCAACATACAAAGAATTAGACTAAAAAAGTGAAAAGTTCAGCAAGAAGAGATACAAGAGCTTATATAGACAGTTTGGCAGGGAAGGCAGAGACAGCTGCAATTACAGGAGACAGCGGAACTCTTTATACCATGGATGGCCAATTTCTTTCAAATGCGGGTCACTTTTTGATTATTTTTTGTGTGGCGGGCCATTATTTGCAAATTAACAAGCAAACAGGACAATTTCAATTTATAAAACAAGGAGTCAGACAAGGCTGTGTTCTGTCGCCGGATTTGTTTTCACTTTACAGCGAACATATTATGAGATCAATAGTAGACAAAAAGGAATTGCAGTCAACGGTCACAACATAAATAATTTACGATATGCGGATGACACAGTCTTAATAGCATAGACAGAGAATGAGCAACAAGAAAAGATAGATATAATAGTAGAAGAAAGAAAAAAAGAAAGGTCTCAGTCTGCATAGTAAGAAAACAGAAGTAATGGTCATATCGAAGAAACAATCATCACCATCATGCATCATAAAAATAAACAGGACAAATCTGAAACAAGTGCAACGTTTCAAATACTTGGGCACAATAATTACATCAGATGGAAGATGCAACACAGAAATAAAAAAAACAGAATAGCTCAGGCCAAAATAGTATTTCAGAAAATGAAAAATATCTTATGCAACAATTCTATGTCAATAAAAATGAGAAAGAGAGTTCATCGGTGCTATATAGAACCAATTCTAACCTATGGAAGCGAATCTGGGACAATAGAGGAAGTTCTTAAAAAAACATCAGAAAGAAGCAATCAACATTATTTGGGTACATCATGAGAAGAGGAAAGTTGGAATACTTGGTTACAACTGGCAAAATAAAAGGAAAGAGAGATCGCGGACGACAAAGAGAGAAAATACTGGATAGTTTGGTGTCATGGCATGGAAAACAGTCAACAACAGAACTCATACGATGCACTGTGGATAGAAGATTGTGGAAGGACATGATCGCCAACGCCAACCGGTACGGCACATGATGATGAGTACATTATAGTTATATAATTGTCATGTTAAATTATTATGATTTAGCTCAGCATTTAAAAAAAACATGTAGTTTTCATTTATATGTGACATTCACAGGTTACAAATAATACATACAATTTCCTTTAAACAAAAAATCTATTCAGCACAGGTCAAAAAAAAAAATGAATTACAACAATGGCTGGTATGTCTAATCAGTAATACTTTAAAAAAAATTAATTAATAACTATTTAACCAAACTACTTAATTAATTACTGAACTAACCAACACATTAGTTAATTATTATAATTCTTGAACAAATGATGATATTATCATCATCATCATCATCATCACCGAGTGCCGTCTCCACAACGAAGGTTGTCTACCATGGATCACCATTCTACTCTGTTTCTTGCTTTGATGGTGCAGGTTGTCATAGGTTGACTTGTCCATCTTTTGATGTTACTCGTCCATGTTAGTCTTGGTCTGTCTCTGCCTCTTTTACCTTGTATTTCACTCCAAGGCTTTCTTTGGAATGTTACGTGATGAGACTCCAATCTCTTTCACGGTGGTCTGCCATATTCGTCTTTCGTGTTGTGAATATGCCTCATGTGTACCACACACTTTGCTGTTATCGCTTTCTGGGCCGTTGATCATTTCTGATTCTTCCGCCCCATCCACCGTCACAGACTTTTCACATTCGGGTTGAAAGTACCCGCCCGCCAGCGCCATTTTTGTTGAACCATGTGCTTGTCTATCGAACCGTGAACACACGACACAAAGAAGAATAAATCATATTCCACTTAAATATCGGTAAAGTTCACAGTTCATTCACACATCAGAAGTAAAACATACACCAAACGGGGAATAGCAACACATACTCTCACAAAAAGACTTTCGCGTAAATCATTTAAATATATCAGCAAAAGCCGATTTATAAAAACGACTACACGTAGCCGCCATGACACCGGAAGTCCCTGATGATATAAACGTGTTTTTTTTTTTAAATTAATCTAGCCTCTGCATTTTGTGTTGATCTTAACTTCTAATGTCTAATGTTAAGTATGCCTTAATTTAATTCTACTAACACAGGCGAATGGCCATACTTCTAATGAATAATCAAATTAAGTTGTTTGTTACTTGTTTTGTTTCTCTAAATACAATTCACTACACCACTTGAAAGCTAAATCACAATTTTCACCAATTCAAAAATAACACATTGACTTGATTGACATTCCTCAGACATTCCTCACTTCTGTAACCGATAACCATGTTGGAATTTTGTGTTAGAGTTATCGATCTCGGCAATTGAAAAACAACAACAATGGCGGATTCACAGGTTCAAGGGGTCAGGCTGTATGAATGACCAATTCACCTGTATCAGTTGGGCAGGTCGTAGGCTGACACAAATTCCTAGAAGTAGACACCACTCAGGTAAATGTAATACTTGGAGTGCGTTTGAACTTTGACTTCAGGGCTCGAAACAGTGATCATTAAAGTTTGTTTCTTCGTTCAACTTTTCTGTCATTCTTAACCTGACACTGTTTCCTATTTTCTCATCAGGCTCTTGTATATTCTTTTATCTTGGGGTACACGGCAACAATTGACGTTTGTTATAAATTAATCTCTCTCACAACTTACTTACAACTTTGTTCTCTGAAACACAACTTTGGAAACCCTCTCAAACACACTTTCACAACTAATTGTTCATTATGTTCTAATTCACTTGTTCTGGTTCTCTAAAAACTTCTCAACTAATTTAAAACTGAAAACTACTGTCTGCAAACTACTAACTGTCTGACTTACTTGCATGTTATACTAAATACTCTTCCTGACTTGCGTTCCTAATTCTTGGAGATTCCTAACTACTTTCTGACTTAAATTGCGGTCCTAACTAACTGGACACCTATTGTGTCGAAGCTTAAATACCCAACCATAACTTTGCTTGTGGAATATCTGTAGCCAATGATTTTGTCGTAATTGTCTTGTCGCGAGGTGACAATTTGCAATCCCACCTACCATTTAGAGTCCACAATCCTCAGCCACATTTGACCCAGAGTTGACCTATGCCTCAGAATTTATAACAACAGGCTGTTTTTGTGACTACAATATAACCTCTTGTCAGTTTTACCTCTCCTGAGTTTCAAACTAATGTTTACTTCATGACTTTGACATGTGCTGGAAGTTGTTTGTCAACCTATTTACCTGACAGTCAAGCCATGTGTTTATCCACACTTTCACAACAACTGCTTGGAAAATGTCCATTCTCCCGAATTTTTTATATCCGAGTACTTTTATGCATCCTTCCTTCATCCCTACTTTAGTCCTTGACTGTGTCCACTACCCACTATGAACTTCCATTGCCTTCGTACAACTTGTTATTCTGCCACTAACACTGATGACCGTTATTCTGTCGCTAACACTGATGTCCGTTATTCTGTCGCTAACACTGATGTCCGTTATTCTGTCACTAACACTGATGTCCGTTATTCTGTCACTAACACTGATGACCGTTATTCTGTCACTAACACTTATGTCCGTTATTCTGTCGCTAACACTGATGTCCGTTATTCTGTCGCTAACACTGATGACCGTTATTCTGTCACTAACACTGATGTCCGTTATTCTGTCGCTAACACTGATGTCCGTTATTCTGTCGCTAACACTGATGACCGTTATTCTGTCACTAACACTGATGTCCGTTATTCTGTCACTAACACTGATGTCCGTTATTCTGTCGCTAACACTGATGTCCGTTATTCTGTCACTATAGTTTGTTTCAGATTGTTTGCCTCCCTAATTCCAGTAATATCTCGAAAACCGTCTGATAGAATACCATGATTTTTTGCATGCGACCTTAGATTTTCAATGACGTAACGAATTTATCATTTAAATTATCGTATGTGTTACCGTTTCCTCAAAGCGGCAACTTCCTTTGATCTCCTTCATATTTGTATTTATTTTGACACAAAAAACAGAATATACGGTAAATGAAGATCTTTTACACTTTTTAGAGGAAAAGGCGTAACTTTTATTTTTATATAAGGGACATTATTACTTTATAATAAGAGAGTAAGTAAGTAAGTGTTCCTGTCATGCCTGAAGGTGTATAGGGGAATAAACCGCCACAATTGCACTTTTTCACAACATGCTACCCATTTGGATTGGGCTCTTTTAATTATACAACTAATATTGAATCAAATCAAAATAGGCCGAACATTCACCGAATAGAAATTATTTATTTTAAGAACACAGAATACATCGTCAACTCACTAAAAAAACAGTTCCTGAAGTGGTCCGTATCCAGAGTTTCCAACTCCAACAAAGTCACTTCAGTAAGTTCAAACAAATGAGTTTTATTCAGAATCTGCCGAATCTAATAGACGTATTACCATTTTTGGTTGAATAACCCACAGACCATCGTTTCTCCAATACTTATCTTCCTCAACCATAACATGGTCTTCACAACTAGCCCAATAATCTTTGTCTATGTTTGAAATAGCAACATTGGTAAGCTCTTTAACATCAGATAATTTGAAAGTTTTATTTTCGGATGCTACTTGCCCTTTGATCTTTGCCCAAACTAATTCAATAGGATTTAGGTGTGAGTGATATGGAGGCAGCCTCAAACATCTATGACCATGTTCTTCAATTAATTTATCTATTTGAAATATCTTTGGCCGTTGTATCTGTTTTACAAGTGAAAGTAATTCAGGCTTGAGATACATATCGTTAAATGGTATTTGTTCCCTTGTCAGCCATGTCTTTATTTCAGCTTTAGTGCTTGATGATGTTGGAACTTTATCTTCTTGTGCCACTTTGTTATGGTAAGATGCATTATCCATGATCAAACAAGATGGTCGATCTAATAAAGGCAAAGAGTGTCTTTAATCCAATCTCTGAACATATGACTGTTCATCTCTGAATGATAATCCTGGTTATCAGTTGACTTTGCAATAAAAACAAGTTCAGCATTCTCCACCAGGCCATTATTTTTGCTCCCAGCATGTGCCACTATAAGGCGCTTTCCTTTGCTGCTAGGTACATACCTTTTAATAGTCCCATCTAATGACTGCCATTCTTTTTCATTTGTGTGGTGGGCATTAATCCATGTTTCGTCCAAGTACACAATGTCATAATCTTCATTATGCATTTGGCTAACTTCACGTAAATATTTGCTTCTTGCAGCTACTAAATGAGGTTTCTCGCAAATGATGTTTCTTCCACAAGAATATTTTCTAAAAGTGAAGCCTAAACTCCGCACACTTCTCCATAGTGTAGTTTTTGATACATCAATACTGGTGTTCTTTTTAAGCCAAATCTTAAGTTTCCTTATGGTAACTTCTTCCCCTAAGTCAAACATTTTACAAATCTCTCTGCGGACAAGTTCTCTGTCAAAACTGTCTAACAAATGTTTTCTTCCTCGACTTCTTTCTTTCCTTGAACATTCACATTGAACATTTTTCACTGATCTATGAAACGACCGTTTACTTAAACCTAACACGTGCATCGTTCTCTTTTCAGGATTTGATATGCTGTGATATAGACTCCCTCGTTTTGCCTCTCTACAAAAATATAAATATAATTTCTTTGTAATATTTTGTTCAGTAACAAATTTCAACTTTAAACTCATTGTTAAGGGCACAACTCACAAAACACGCCTATGTAAATAATTTGATTTTGTATTTTTGGTGACGTTATACTAATGACGTGATACAAAAAGTTGACAATTTTAATCCAGTAAGTGCAAAACCAGAATTGCGCACCGAATATAAGAGAAATTTGCTACACATATGTGCAAATATTGACAAAAATCTGACATTTGCAATTCAATAGTGTAAACCGGTGCCTTTACCCACCAACATATAAAGGAAATTCCCAAATGAAGATGTTTAAATCATTCTTGAAGTGATATGGAAGGGGTAAATACTCTTAAATTTTGATTCAAATGTGCCCAAGTTTAATCATACTTTTATCCTCCTGGTAAGCAAGCGCACAAGAAAAACCAGCAGTTTGTTTGCAATGAATTTATTTTTTCTATTACGTTATGAGATTCAGTAGGTTACATGCAAAATATCAGCACTGTAGCACAAATGGTTGCTGAGCTGTGGTTTTTTGAAGTGAGGCAAAAAATCTGAAGCGAACTATAACACTGATGACCGTTATTCTGTCACTAACACTGATGACCGTTATTCTGTCGTTAACACTGATGTCCGTTATTCTGTCACTAACACTGATGTCCGTTATTCTGTCGCTAACACTGATGTCCGTTATTCTGTCACTAACACTGATGACCGTTATTCTGTCACTATAGCTCGTTTCAAATCACTTGCCCAACTTCAAAACGCTATTGCTCAGAAACCGTTTGTTAAATCCTGTTGAAATTTTCCAAATGTTATTAGAATGCAAAAGACCTTTTAAATGTATATTTAACAAATATCTTGCAGCTGCAGTTTTCTTAAAGCGGCGAATTTCTTTGATGTTTGTCAAAATTGTAAATTGTGAACCCCTAAAGAATAGAAATTACCGTAGTTGCTGCTCTATGATTAATTTTCACTAGGTAAAGGCGTGGCCGTAATGGGGAAATAACTGAATAAGGAAAAACACCGGGAGAATTATTGTCTTCTCAGTTCGAGGACGGACGATAATATCAAGGTATACCTGTATGTCCAATTTTCATAGTTGTGTGGTCCTGAAAATGACCGTTTGTTGAACTAATTTAAGGTAATATAGGGGCCAACATTGTGGGGGGCTATATACTTTCATTCTGAATCAGACGAGTCTAAAAGATTAATAACTGTTTGGGGTTGAACATTCCACAAACCATCATTTTTCCAATATTCCTCTTCCTGTTTTAAGACGTGGTCTTCACATTTAGCCCAATAATCTTTGTCTATATTTAATAAAGCGAGATTAGCAAGTCTTTACATCGCATATTTTGAATGTTGTATTTTCATCTGCCACTTGTCCTTTTAATTTTGCCCAGATTAGTTCTATTGGATTTAAATGAGCATGGTAAGGTGGCAGCCTCAAACTTATATGACTGTGCTCTTGGATAATCTTATCTATTTGAAAAATCTCTGTCCTTTGTTTTTGCTTTACTAGAGATAGTAATTCAGGTTTTAAGTACATGTTATTAAATTGTATGTGCTCCTATGTGAGCCATATCTTAATAGCATCTTTTGTACTGGATGACGTCTGGACTTTATCTTCAAGTGCAACAATGTTGTGGTACGCTGCATTGTCCATTATTAGGCAAGATGGTCGATCTAGTGATGGGAGAACAGAATTTTCAATCCAATGTCTAAATATGTGACCATTCATCTCAGAGTGATAATCCCGATTGTCTGTGGATTTTGAAAGAAAAATGAGCTCTGCATTCTGTATTAGTCCATGTTGTCGACTACATGCATGAGCAATTATCAAGCGCTGTCCTTTGCTGCTAGGTATTAATCTCTTAATCTTTCCATCTGATGACTGCCATTCCCTTTGGTTAGTGTGGTGAGTATTGATCCATGTTTCATCCAAGTACACAATATCATAACCTTGCTTGCGCACCTCTTTTACTTCACGTAAGTACTTGCTTCTCATGACTACTATATGTGGCTTCTCACAGATGATGTTTCGTCCATCGGAATACTTTCTGAATGTAAAGCCTGCAGCTCTCACATTCCTCCATAATGTAGACTTTGATATTTCAATACTGTTGTTCTTTTTCAGCGAAATTTTTAATTTTCTTATTGTAACAGTTTCATTCATACCCAACATTTTGCGAATTTCACTTCTAATAAGTTCACTGTCGAAATTATCCAACATTTTTGCTCTTCCTTGTGATTTTGTATATTTTGAACATTGACGGTCACGTGCTTGAATCCAGCGATTAAATGACCGTTTAGATAAATCCAAAATGTGTCTTGTCCTATTCTCATGGTTTTCTAAAGAATGAAATAATCTTCCTCGTTTAGTCTCTTTGCAAAAATAGTCATACATTTTTATTGCGTTGTTTTGTAAACTGCAGAATTTCATTTTAAGACTCATGATAAATGTTATCGTTCCACGTCTACACCTATGAATGAACGGAAATGGAACACACAATTTCTCAAGTGTCTAATTGTGTCAAAAAAACCACGGGGAAAGCGTGCAAATACGTCAATTCTACCGTGTTTGGATTTGTACTCGCTATTTTTAGTTTAAAATACTGTAAACATTAAGTTTTGACTACATCAATGGGTTGTTATAAATTTATATAAATCGAATAAGCAACAATAATAACCAAATGTTTTTTTTTAAATGAAATTAATTCCCTGTTGGGTTCTAATCATTATAACTTTACATGCAAATTTTGAATATCTTACAACAAGCGGTTAAAAAGCTATCGATTTTAAAAGTTGGGCAAGAGTTATGAAACATGCTATAACACTGATGACCGTTATTCTGTCACTAACACTGATGACCGTTATTCTGTCACTAACACTGATGACCGTTATTCTATGCCACTGTCATAGTCTGTTAAGAAATGGGTACCAGCTGAGTTACCTGCCCCATACTTTCATTCACCTTGACTGTTACACTTCTACCACGAGATATGGAATCACTGACGTAGACACCGAGATATCAACGAGTGCTTCTACGAGCGAGACATGTAAATGCCGACATCTCTATTTTAACGCCTCAACAATGTAATTGTATCATTACTAAGGTTTAGTTTAAAAAAAATATTCTTCAAAATAAAAAAGTAACTACAAGAATGTTGAAGACGATTCGGAGATATATTTTTTTCTTTCTTTCTTCACTTCCTCTTGTACCAGTTCGGGTGTCGAGGGAGATACAAAGTTCTGCTTCTTGCCCTTTTGGCGACCTCACACATTTTCAATTGATGTTGTAGCGTTTCTTTGATGTTCTCTGTCCATCTTACTCTGGGTCTGCCTCTTGCTTTTCTCCCTTCTCCTCTTTTAAAATATGTTTTGTATGGTAAGGAATCACACTACATTCTTTCTAGATGGACAAACTAGTCTATTTGTTGTTTCTGTTTGTAGACTTGGATTGGGTCAATACCTACTCTTTCCCTTATAATATAATTTCTGATTCTGTCTTTTTTGTTTACTCCAAGCGCTTTTCTCAGACATCTAATCTCTGTGGTGACAAGCTTTCTTGTATGTTTGGTCGTAAGTGGCCATGTTTGGCATTGACAGCACGATGTTGGAGTGAATATACTCTGTATTAGATGTTTCTTGGTGGCAATTTGTATTGCTTCGTATTGAAGTATAGAGGATGGATATATAGATGTCCCAATATTTGGTTTTGCCTTGTTGCATCGTATGTCAATTTCTTTATCGATTTTTTACATTACTTACTATATAACTATTTTTGTAGCGCGACATCTGTATTTTGTCACACACATTCACACACACAATCACACACACATATACATACATTCATAATACATAAATACATACATACATATATTGCCATATGTATATGCGTGTTATTATCGTTATGTCTCAATTTAGCCATCTATGATCACGTGTCCTATAGATCTACAACTAAATTGCCTGTCCACTTAAGTGTGTATCAAAAGCGACGAGAGCTGCAAGATTGCAGACTAATGCCCGAAAGAGGGTTAAGGGTTCTACTGATGGAAATGTGAGACAATCAATTCTTCTGCTCGCTTCTGTGATCCCGCAGGATGGCCGTTCTCATGGGCTCAGTAATGTATTCTTGATTTATCATTGTGGAGAAATGTCGTTTATTCATTTACTTTCTTGTTAGTTTCTGGACCTGATGTATTAAGCTTATTATTTTATTGTGGCTTATGCGAGAGAGAAAGAGCGAGGGAAAGAGGGAGAGAGACGCACTTTGCTTGATGTATTATATTGTTACATAAAGCCAAATGTACACAACGTATGGCAATCGTGAATAAAATGAGGGTTCATGGAAGAATATTTCAAATGTCGTGGACTAAGCAATAACAGATTGTGTGTGTGTGTGTGTGTGTGTTAGATAAAAATATGATGTGAAGAATGAGAGTGAAGACAAATAAAACAGGCACTGATCATTGGACGGAAATAAAAAAAAATGCTTTTCTAAATATTACTTTACAGCAACGTCATGAATGCAACATTGTTGGTACATTGCATACTTTATGGAAGCACAGTTATTATTTTTGGTTTCAGAAGGTTCTTTTCAATATGTTTTAGCCACTAAATGATTGTTTAGTCAATTCCATCATTATCAAGTACCATGCATAGTGGCGTAGTTCATTATCTCCAAAACTCTCCATTTCGACAATTAATTATAATGTCTTATACCATGTATCTCCAAAACTCTCCATTTCGACAATTAATTATAATGTCTTATACCATGTATCTCCAAAACTCTCCATTTCGACAATTAATTATAATGTCTTTTACCATGTATCTCCAAAACTCTCCATTTCGACAATTAATTATAATGTCTTATACCATGTATCTCCAAAACTCTCCATTTCGACAATTAATTATAATGTCTTATACCATGTATCTCCAAAACTCTCCATTTCGACAATTAATTATAATGTCTTATACCATGTATCTCCAAAACTCTCCATTTCGACAATTAATTATAATGTCTTATACCATGTATCTCCAAAACTCTCCATTTCGACAATTAATTATAATGTCTTATACACTTACCACCGATATTCAAATGTAAGGAAAGGGCAAGAAGGACGAGAACTGGTGACCACCTCATGGACCTAAGTAATATAAAGTCACTCATTTACCCAACGGCAATCGCTATAGCGCTACCTCTACCGTTTAGTGTCCTTATATTGATGTCCCCCACTCTCTCTTCTCCGCGTCCACCCGTAAAATGGGCGTGTATGCGTTGTATCGCTAGTTTGCACCTTTCACCCCGATATATCAGTTCGGGCATGGATAGGTAGATTTGCCTAACAAATTTAGCTCCCAAAGCGGCCATTTTTGACATACTATTTTTTATATTTAAAGTGCCATGGTTCTTTACGTGCGCGAGTGCACACGGGACTACCTACTTTCGCCGTTTCTTGAAAGGGCTAATCATCGAATCTCACTCCCCACAGACCGGGGTAGGAAGGTGGGTTAAGCCATGATAGAGGAAGGTAGGTTAAGCCATGAAAGAGGAAGATGGGTTAAGCCACGAAAGAGGAAGGGGGGTTAAGCCACGATAGAGGAAGGTGGGTTAAGCCACGAAAGAGGAAGATGGGTTAAGCCACGAAAGAGGAAGATGGGTTAAGCCACGAAAGAGGAAGATGGGTTAAGCCACGAAAGAGGAAGATGGGTTAAGCCACGAAAGAGGAAGATGGGTTAAGCCACGAAAGAGGAAGATGGGTTAAGCCACAAAAGAGGAAGATGGGTTAAGCCACGATAGAGGAAGGTGGGTTAAGCCACAAAAGAGGAAGATGGGTTAAGCCACGATAGAGGAAGATGGGTTAAGCCATGATAGAGGAAGATGGGTTATGCCACGATAGAGGAAGGTGGGTTAAGCCACGATAGAGGAAGGTAGGTTAAGCCACGATAGAGGAAGGTAGGTTAAGCCACGATAGAGGAAGGTGGGTTAAGCCACGATAGAGGAAGGTGGGTTAAGCCATGATAGAGGAAGGTAGGTTAAGCCACGATAGAGGAAGGTGGGTTAAGCCACGATAGAGGAAGGTGGGTTAAGCCACGATAGAGGAAGGTGGGTTAAGCCACGATAGAGGAAGGTGGGTTAAGCCATGATAGAGGAAGGTGGGTTAAGCCACGATAGAGGAAGGTAGGTTAAGCCACGATAGAGGAAGGTAGGTTAAGCCACGATAGAATAAGGTGGGTTAAGCCACGATAGAGGAAGGTGGGTTAAGCCATGATAGAGGAAGGTAGGTTAAGCCACGATAGAGGAAGGTGGGTTAAGCCACGATAGAGGAAGGTAGGTTAAGCCACGATAGAGGAAGGTAGGTTAAGCCACGATAGAGGAAGGTGGGTTAAGCCACGAAAATACCACGGATTAGATTTTTGAAAATTTCCCACTACTAGAGATCGAACCCCGGACTTTTCTGTCCAGAGACCGACGTCTTACCTCTAGATCACGCAGTACTCTGTCCCTGACGAAATCACAATCTACCAACAACAATTTTTCCGCACAGCTTATGCAGCACAAACCCCAACCCTTCAGATCATGCAATCAACGCTCTATCATTGACCAGTCGCTGCATTCAAATATTATAATGTCAATGCCAATAAAAATTCGCCATCTTCTGACATGTGTCATTCAAGACGACATCTCGATCCCAACCCGTGGAGAAAGACACCGCAAGAGGTCGGTATATCTAGCTCATCTTTACGAGCTGTGTCCAACGGCGTAGACGATCGTTGTATAGTTTCTAGCCAAATTATTTTGTTTTTAGCCCCTTCTTGCTATTGATCGTATTCCAAACCGTTATTGTAGGCGAGTCAATGTATTGGCCTCTGTCTTATTTTTGTAACAGAAACATTTATATTGCCATTGCATGTTGACCGAGCAGTTTGTCACTAGAATGAGGCCTGAAATATTTCATATATAACACTTAGGGTCTATCTATCTATCTATCTATCTATCTATCTATCTATCTATCTATCTATCTATCTATCTATCTATCTATCTATCTATCTATCTATCTATCTATCTATCTATCTATCTATCTATCTATCTATCTATCTATCTATCTATCTATCTATCTATCTATCTATCTATCTATCTATCTATCTATCTTATATCTATCTGTTTGTCTACCGCTCTGTCTACCAATCTGTCTGCATGTAGCTGCTTAACTCTCCCCATCCGTTGCTTTCTCTCTCTCTCTCTCTCTCTCTCTCTCTCTCTCTCTCTCTCTCTCTCTCTCTCTCTCTCTCTAGGCATCAACCCACCCTTGCTGCACACATTTGAAAGAGATTCCAGATTGAACATCTCATCACCGTCCTCGTTGTCGTCTAACACTACTTGCCCTACTACAACAACGATATTCACTTAACTTTAACATCACACATCTAACAACGAGCGATCACTATTTCAGATTTTTGTAACAAGTTATATCAACCATTTTTAATTTCTTCTGTCCACAAAATGCTCTATATTGATCACTATTTCAGATTTTTGTAACAAGTTATATCAACCATTTTTAATTTCTTCTGTCCACAAAATGCTCTATATTGATCACTATTTCAGATTTTTGTAACAAGTTATATCAACCATTTTTAATTTCTTCTGTCCACAAAATGCTCTATATTCCCATGTTCTTCTTATCTCTGCAGCCTCCAGTGTACATCTTTTTTGTTTATTCAATGTCTGTAATTTTCTAGCCTTGTACCGCATTAGATAAACCATTTTATATTATCATCTTCCTCATCCTCTTCTACCGTTCCTCATTTGCTTGTCAGTGTCGACGGGAGATACAGTTAGTGGTCTTTTTCTCTTCCGTTGACCACAGCTGCTGGTATATTATCTAGTAGTTTCTAATATTCCATCAATCCATCTTTTTCTCTTCCGTTGACCACAGCTGCTGGTATATTATCTAGTAGTTTCTAATATTCCATCAATCCATCTTTTTCTCTTCCGTTGACCACAGCTGCTGGTATATTATCTAGTAGTTTCTAATATTCCATCAATCCATCTTTTTCTCTTCCGTTGACCACAGCTGCTGGTATATTATGTAGTAGTTTATAATATTCCATCAATCCATCTTTTTCTCTTCCGTTGACCACACTGCTGGTATATTATCTAGTAGTTTCTAATATTCCATCAATCCATCTTTTTCTCTTCCGTTGACCACAGCTGCTGGTATATTATCTAGTAGTTTCTAATATTCCATCAATCCATCTTTTTCTCTTCCGTTGACCACAGCTGCTGGTATATTATCTAGTAGTTTCTAATATTCCATCAATCCATCTTTTTCTCTTCCGTTGACCACAGCTGCTGGTATATTATCTAGTAGTTTCTAATATTCCATCAATCCATCTTTTTCTCTTCCGTTGACCACAGCTGCTGGTATATTATCTAGTAGTTTCTAATATTCCATCAATCCATCTTTTGCCCTTCCGTTGACTACACTGCTGGTATATTATCTAGTAGTTTCTAATATTCCATCAATCCATCCTTTGCCCTTCCGTTGACCACAGCTGCTGCTATATTTTCTATTGTTTCTAATATTCCATCAATCCATCCTTTGCCCTTCCGTTGACCACAGCTGCTGCTATATTTTCTATTGTTTCTAATATTCCATCAATCCATCTTTTGCCCTTCCGTTGACCACAGCTGCTGCTATATTTTCAAGTGTCTCTAATATTCCATCAATCCATCTTTTGCCCTTCCGTTGACCACAGCTGCTGATATATTTTCAAGTGTCTCTAATATTCCATCAATCCATCTTTTGCCCTTCCGTTGACCACAGCTGCTGGTATATTTTCAAGTGTCTCTAATACTCCATCAATCCATCTTTTGCCCTTCCGTTGACCACAGCTGGTGATATATTTTCAAGTGTCTCTAATATTCCATCAATCCATCTTTTGCCCTTCCGTTGACCACAGCTGCTGATATATTTTCTAGTGTCTCTAAAATGCCATCAATCCATCTTTTGCCCTTCTGTTGACCACAGCTGCTGCTATATTATCTAGTAGTTTCTAATAATCCATCAATCCATCTTTTGCCCTTCCGTTGACCACAGCTGCTGCTATATTTTCTAGTGTTTCTAATATTCCATCAATCCATCTTTTGCCCTTCTGTTGACCACAGCTGCTGCTATATTATCTAGTAGTTTCTAATAATCCATCAATCCATCTTTTGCCCTTCCGTTGACCACAGCTGCTGGTATATTATCTAGTAGTTTCTAATAATCCATCAATCCATCTTTTGCCCTTCCGTTGACCACAGCTGCTGCTATATTTTCTAGTGTCTCTAATATTCCATCAATCCATCGTTTTCGTTGTATTTGAATACTCTAAAAAGCTTCTGATGTAACAATTAACAATGAGATTTTGCACAAAGTTAGAATGTTACATACCTAGACAGCACAAAGTTAGAATGTTACATACCGAGACAGCACAAATGACAATAGATGGATACATAACATCAGAAATCAAGACACATATCTCACTAACATTAAATAGTTTCAACAAACTGAGGAACATCTCCAGGTCCAAAGTTCTCAGTAAACGAACAAAATTATTCAACCCCTGTGTGATAATAATGCTAAAGTGAGGATGTGAAAGTTTGAAATCCACCAAGACTTAAGTTAGGAAATAAATGCCTTTGTAAACAAATGCCTCCGTAAGATCTTAAACTTAAGCTGGAAAGAATACATTCCAAATGAACAGATAAGGGACGAATAAAAAAAAAACGTGTCGTGCTTTATAAGAATAAGACGTTGGAAATACAACGGTCATGTGCTGAGAATGAATGATGAAAGACTTCCCCATCAGGCATTCAAATGAAAACCATCTGGTAAAGGAAAAAAAAGGCAGACCTAGAGAGCCGCTATGTAGAACAATTACTAAGAAACGCTCAACCATGGGACTAAAAAACGAGGAGCTACAAGAACTCGCAGTAGATCGTCCAATCGGGGAAAGCTAAGACTTCTGCCCTATGTGCCGTCTTATCCCCGAGATAAAAATGAATGTATGAATGAATGTATGAATGAATGTATGAATGAATGTATGAATGAATGTATGAATGAATGAAGAATAATCTTTCAAATGCTTTAGAAATCGTGCTCAGGATATGTGGCAGGTCGGGATCAACATGACATTTCAGAACTCGTTTCTCGCCAACATTGTCACTTGTGATTTGTCTAATGCTTTCCATCAGTTAAGTAGACTTCTGCCTGGCAGGACGTATCGCTTCACTGTGATCTTTGATAGTTTTCAAATATTTCAACATTTTATAACAAGATTTCATGAAGCGAAATATGTTGTCTCAATCCTGGAATGATTGAATTACTTTCAAGATTGGTTCCATGTCTAGCCGAGTGTCGTCATCGAATTTGAATAGACAGATTTTCAACTTTTCAGTTTCCTTTAGTTTCAATTTCACAGAATTGTCAGTCCTGAGCAGTTACTCCCAAAGATGGAGGAATATTGTCTTATTACTTACCTGTCTATTGTTTTGTTTACAAAAATCTTAAAGTGTTACATTGAACCTGTTCTACTACATGGAAGTGAGTTATGGACGATAAGACAACAACAATAATATTAGAAGCAGATGAGATGTGGTTTACCAAAAGAATGCTACGAATGTCACTGACAGCAAAAAAGTGCAGATGAATAACTTTTAAAACGAACAGGATAGACCAGAAATGGCATCATAATCATAAGGAAGAGACAATGTACATTTATTGGGCGTGTTTTGCGAAACGAAGGCATTGAGAATACTATAACGACAGGCAGAATGAATAGAAGCAAGAGCAAAGGTAAATTAAGAGACAACAAATAAATATTACACAGATTATCCAAATGGCATAATAAAAGATCACCAACTGAAATGATGACATGCATGAAGGACCGTGTGATGTGGAGAGAGGTGGTCGCCTACGACAACCAGAATCTGATGATGACGAAGATGATGATAAAATTGTGTGACCTTATATACATTTCACTTAATTTTCGCGACAAGTAGAGGCACTTGGATGCTGACACTAACATCTGTAACTAATTAGAAAACAAAGGTACTAACTCTATCCTACGACACGTCTACCTTGTAAGTCTGATGGTGTATATCGCGGGGGCTCTCAACGGGACCAGAGAAATAAAAGCCGTTTGGTGAAGACAGTCGCCACGACGTGTGAGACTCCGGATTTGTATTTCTTACAAACAAACAAAGGTAGACCCCCAACAATTGTACAGTTATAGATAGAAGCTAGAGTTAACAGAGTTCACAATCATCAGCACATCTTAGGTTATTGATTATCTTTCCATTAATGTTGAGGCCTGGCATCTCTATGATGTTTTTAAAGATTTGCTCAGTGTATAGATTGAACAAGCTTGGTGATAGGATGCATCCTTGTCTTACTCCTCTTTTTATATCAATGGGTGTAGAGTTCTCTTTGTTATATTTTATTATTGCTGTTTGCTCCCAGTATAGATTACATATTAGTCGTATGTCCGTGTCATATAGATGCATATCTTTTAGGCATTCTATAAGTTGTTTATGGTGTATTCTATCAAAAGCTTTGGTGTAGTCTAGGAAGCAGAAAATATTGGTTTGTTTACTTCTGTGTACTTTTCGATTAATGTCCTCATGCAGAATATGGCTTCTTTTGTCCCATTGTTTTCCCTAAATCCAAATTGTTGTTCTTCTAATTCTATATTGATTTTCATGCTATTTTCCCATTTGCTGGGAAATTCAACTGAGCAAATCTTTAAAAACATCTCAGAGATGCCAGGCCTGAACATTAATGGAAAGATAATCAATAACCTAAGATATGCTGATGATACTGTTCTACTAGCAGAAAATCCTAAAGACCTACAACAATTGCGTAATGTAATAAACATAACAAGCAAAAAAATATGGACTAGATATGAATATCAAAAAGTACTAAACTATGACCATAAACAAAGAAAGTTCTGAAGACCTACAATTAAATATCACAGTGGAGGGAATACATCTGGAGACAGTCCCGAGCTACAACTACCTGGGACATAATATAACCAATGATGGAAAATGTAAAATTGAAATAAACTAAAGAATAGGTATGGCAAAAAGTAATTTTAATGCCATGAAAAATATACAAACAACAAAACAAATATCAGCGGGGCTGAAACTAAGAATGGTAAAATGTTACATTTTCTCAGTATTCATGTATGGTGCAGAAACATGGACATTAGACAAGAAAACAGAACAGAAAATTGAAGCCTTTGAAATGTGGATTTATAGAAGAATAGGTAGAATTGGATGGAAAGAAAAGAAAACAAACGATGAAGTTTTAAAACAACTGAAAATAAAAAGAGAACTAATAAATACAATTAAGACAAGACAAATGAAATTTTTGGGGCATGTTAAAAGACACAACAGCCTACTAAAAGTAATATTGGAAGGGAAAATACAAGGTAAAAGAGGCAGACCAAGACTAACATGGACGAGTAACATCAAAAGATGGACAAGTCAATCTATGACAGCCTGCACCATCAAAGCAAGAAACAGAGCAGAATAACTATCCATGGTAGCCAACCTTCGCTGCGGAGAAGGCACTCGATGATGATTTCCCATGTATTGCTTTGTCTTCCCTGTTATATAACCAGGTGCGATATATAGTGTTGTCTTCTATGTTATAGTCCCATATATAGTGTTGCCTTCTGTGGTATAGTCCCATATATAGTGTTGCCGTCTATGTTATAGTCCCATATATAGTGTTGCCTTCTATGTTCATCATCATCATTGAGTGCCGTCTTCGCATCGAAGGTTGGCTACCATGGAGAGCCATTCAGTTCTGTCTCTTGCTTTGATGGTGCAGGTTGTCATAGGTTGACTTGCCTACCTTTTCATGTTACTCGACCGTGTTATTCTTAATCTGCATCTGCCCCTTTTATCTTATTTTTCCCTTCAAAGATTACTTTTAGTAGGTTGCTGTGATTTTTAACTTGTCCCAAAAACCTCATTTGTCTTGTTTGAAGTGTATTTAGTAGTTCTCTTTTCATTTTTAGTTGTTTTCATATTCCATCGTTTGTTTTCTTTTCTTTCCATCCAATTCTTCCTATTCTTCTATAAATCTACAGTTCAAAGGCTTCAATTTTCTGTTCTGTTTTCTTGTCTAATATCCATGTTTCTATACCATACAGGAATGTTGAGAAGATTTAACATCTTGCTATACTTAGTTTTAGCTCTGCTGTTATTTGTTTTGATGTTAGTATATTTTTCATGGCACTAAAGTTACTTTTTGCCATTCCTATTCTTTTTTTTAATTTTGAGTTTTACATTTTCCATCACTGGTTATAGATCTGAACTGTCTCCAAGTCTATGACTTCAACTTTGATATCCACTTGTAGGTTTTGAGTATTATCTTTGTTTCTGATAATAGCTTTAGTCTTTTTGATATTCATATCTAAACTATATTTTTTTCTTGTCGTGTTTAGTTCATGTTATGTTCCATGTAATATTCCCATAATTGTGTTACTTTCTATGATATATTCCTATATATATTGTTGTCTTCCATGTTATATTTATATATTTTTCAAATAATGGCACTCTCATGATATTTGCAACACAAGACTACAACTGCACTTTTTGGTTTATTATCCCCTGTGTTTACCTTCTCACTGACTCTGGCAAACATCTGTTCACAACATGATGTCACCTGCCATTCAGCCATTGTCTATCTTAATTTACATCTCCCCCCAAAAAAGCTGACATAATGCCTAAGACTTTTGAGGAAAATGCGCTCTATCGCGGCAGTTTTGTAATGCCAGCTGTGATCAAATGAGACGTAGAAGACATAGTCTGGAGGTTACGTGGATCATGTCTCCCCCACGAAGACGAGGAAACCAATGCGGCAAATTCTTACAGCTCAAAAATATATGATTGGTCTACTGGCTAGCCAATCATAACGCATTCAGATTATCAATTGTTTAATGCGAGAGAACAGCCAACTATAGATTTACTAAGGCCAGAGGGCAGTAAAATAAAACTGTAAAACCAACTTATTACCGTGACGTGTTCAAATATAGGAGACTGGCTAACTTCATTCTACCCATAACCACCACTGCTCGCAAAGATGAAAACGTCTCGTTAATTGGTCGTTTATCTTGAAATCCTTCTCAGCCCGCAACCTTTAGTAACTGAATAATTGCTTGTAAGGAGAGGATACTTAATCACTCTGGCTTGGAATGTACGAGCGATTAGCTAGTGGTTTTTTTTTAACTTGTTGGGTTGGTGCATAGCCATCTATAGGCTTACAATGCCCGCGGTCAGAAAATAAAACCGGAAAACCCACCAACAAGTGTGACGTTATCAGTTCCAGGAGCTAAGGCCGGCTGCGTTAGCAGGTTATAGCTCCTGTAGTTTGAAGTGTCAGGCTAGTTGGGGTGTTTTGGGAATTCCATTCCAGCCCGTAGACTTACTTCTCTAGGTGGCAATGGTTGACGCATGCTCAGTGGTGCTAAAGGCTTACAGGTTCGACTTTATTTTATTTTTCGTGTATTCGTGATTTTCTTACTGTTATTCTCTATCTAGAAGATTGTGGACGTACATGATCGCCTACGCCAACCGGTATGGCACATGATGATGATGAATCTCTATCTGTTGTTATTCGTTGCTGTTTATATTCAAAATCTCGTCATAATATTACGGTTAAATAATTCTATAGAATATCCTTAACCTTCTAACCAGATTCTACCGAGGCCATCCAGATTATCATCATGTGCCATCTACACCTGGTGGTGTAGGCGATTATGTCCTTCCACAATTTTCTATCCACCGTGCATCGTATCAATTCTGTTGTAGAATGTTTTTCATGCCATGACACCAAGCCTGCTAGTATCTTCTCTCATTGCCGTCCACGATTTCTCTTTCCATTTATTTTGCCAGTTGTAACAAAATAGTTTCAACTTTCCTCTAATCATGATGTGCTCGGAAAATGTTGATTGCATTTTTCTGGTGTTTCTTAGGAGCTCCCTTTTTGTGTTGGCCTCTTTTGAGAATTTCTTTGTTGGTCTTTTTAACTGTCCAGAGAATTACAAAATTCTTCTGATAAATCCCATCGCTGTGGCCTCTAATCGTAATTTGTTTGTTTACTGTCCATTATTTGCTTCACATGTCAGAATTAACTCTATATAGCAACGATGAACTCTTTCACTTCTATTGACAAAGATTTGTTGCGCTAGACGCTTTTTCTCTGAAATGCTATTTTGACCTGACAGAACATAGCCTTGCTGACTTTGTGATTTATTTGTTGGTACTGTTTTTGTTTCGCTAATTCTTATGACTGCTGTTTGATACTAGTACATGTTTTTTTTATGATTCTCAGATCATTACCATCAATGTTTAATTTCGCCATCATATTGATTATTTTCACATGCTTTACTTTGTCAAATGCTTTTATGCAGTCTATAAAGCACATACGCGTATATAGGTCTTTCTTTACCTCTATAACTCTTTCTATTAATGTTTTCAGGATGCATAATGTATTATTTGTGTCCTTTCCTTCCACAAATCCACATTGTCTATTGATGGTTTTTGTTTTGTTCCTTTCACGCCTCATGATTATTCTTAGTAATATTATGGTTATATGGCTCGTGAGACTAATAGTGCTCCACAGAAATACTATTGTTTATTATAAGTCCTATATTCATCCTAAACTCGCAACAATAATTTGTCCAATGTTGATCATAATCGGAATATCTCCGTGTTTACACCAATAAGCGTCGGTGAGATCCATAATAAAGAAATGATTTTCCCCGAAAAGAACCGAATTAGTTGAAGTTTTGCATTAAAGACAAGGATATTATGGTGCCACTGTGATTCCTACATATGGTCATTTATTATCTTTCAAGATTCATTTAATTGTCACCAAAAGCGAGAGAAGGTAAAGCAAAGGTTAAAGTGTAATGTATTGAAATGTTACATTTGATTATTCTAAAACTGGTTTGATCTCCACTTCTCATGGGATAATTATCCTTAATTTCAGAATTTCTTTAACTGATTCACAAAATGGTGTAACTGAGTTTGGGTACATTCTAGTGTGGTGGCCTGTATCTCATTGACCTCCTGACCTACATTTCCTGTATTGGTATGAGGAAAGGACATTAGACCGACGTAGAACGTTCCTTTGGGATCTTTCTTTGATTATTCTCTTTGACATCTTTTTTCTGTTTGACGTCGCTGTACGTCCAGTTTAAAATCCTCTCCTTTTCTATCTGACACCCTCTTCCTTTCTGTTTAACATAGTCTCTCTTTCTCTTTGACATCCTTTACATTCTATCTGACACCCTCTTCCTTTCTGTTTAACATAGTCTCTCTTTCTCTTTGACATCCTTTACATTCTATCTGACACCCTCTTCCTTTCTGTTTAACATAGTCTCTCTTTCTCTTTGACATCCTTTACATTCTATCTGACACCCTCTTCCTTTCTGTTTAACATAGTCTCTCTTTCTCTTTGACATCCTTTACATTCTATCTGACACCCTCTTCCTTTCTGTTTAACATAGTCTCTCTTTCTCTTTGACATCCTTTACATTCTATCTGACACCCTCTTCCTTTCTGTTCAACATCGTCTCTCTATCAATTTAATACACTCCCCTTTCTGTTCAACATCCTCCCCTTTTCTGTTCAACATCGTCTCTCTATCAATTTAATACACTCCCCTTTCTGTTCAACATCCTCCCCTTTTCTGTTTAACATTGTCTCTCTATCAATTTAATACACTCCCCTTTCTATTCAACATCCTCCCTTTTTCTGTTTAACATCCTCCCTTTTATGATTAACACCCTTCCCCTTTCTGTTTAACATCGTCTCTCTATCAATTTAATACACTCCCCTTTCTGTTCAACATCCTCCCCCTTTCTGTTTAACACCCTCCTTTCTCTGATTAACACCCTCCCCCTTTCTGTTTAACATCCTCCCTTTTCTGATTAACACCCTCCCCCTTTCTGTTCAACATTCTCCCTTTTCTGATTAACACCCTCCCCCTTTCTGTTCAACATGCTCCCCCTTTCTGTTTAACATCGTCTCTCTATCAATTTAATACCCTCCCCTTTCTGATTAACACCCTCCCCCTTTCTGTTTAACATCGTCTCTCTATCAATTTAAAACCCTCCCCTTTCTGATTAACACCCTCCACCTTTCTGTTTAGCATCGTCTCTCTATCAATTTAATACCCTCCCCTATCTGTTTAACATTCTCCCCCTTTCTGTTTAGCATCGTCTCTCTATCAATTTAATACCCCCCCCTTTCTGTTTAACATCCTCCCCCTTCCTGTTTAGCATCGTCTCTCTATCAATTTAATACCCTCCCCTTTCTGATTAACACCCTCCCCCTTTCTGTTTAACATCGTCTCTCTATCAATTTAAAACCCTCCCCTTTCTGATTAACACCCTCCACCTTTATGTTTAGCATCGTCTCTCTATCAATTTAATACCCTCCCCTATCTGTTTAACATCCTCCCCCTTTCTGTTTAGCATCGTCTCTCTATCAATTTAATACCCCCCCCTTTCTGTTTAGCATCCTCCCCCTTTCTGTTTAACATCGTCTCTCTATCAATTTAATACCCTCCCCTTTCTGTTTAACATCCTCCCCCTTTCTGTTTAGCATCGTCTCTCTATCAATTTAATACCCTCCCCTTTCTGTTTAACATCCTCCCCCTTTCTGTTTAGCATCGTCTCTCTATCAATTTAATACCCTCCCCTTTCTGTTTAACATCCTCCCCCTTTCTGTTTAGCATTGTCTCTCTATCAATTTAATACCCTCCCCTATCTGTTTAACATCCTCCCCCTTTCTGTTTAGCATTGTCTCTCTATCAATTTAATACCCTCCCCTATCTGTTTAACATCCTCCCCCTTTCTGTTTAGCATTGTCTCTCTATCAATTTAATACCCTCCCCTTTATGTTTAACATCCTCCCCCTTTCTGTTTAACATCGTCTCTCTATCAATTTAATACCCTCCCCTATCTGTTTAACATCCTCCCCCTTTCTGTTTAGCATCGTCTCTCTATCAATTTAATACCCTCCCCTTTCTGTTTAACATCCTCCCCCTTTCTGTTTAGCATCGTCTCTCTATCAATTTAATACCCTCCCCTATCTGTTTAACATCCTCCCCCTTTATGTTTAGCATTGTCTCTCTATCAATTTAATACCCTCCCCTTTCTGTTTAACATCCTCCCCCTTTCTGTTTAACATCGTCTCTCTATCAATTTAATACCCTCCCCTTTCTGTTTAACATCCTCCCCCTTTCTGTTTAGCATCGTCTCTCTATCAATTTAATACCCTCCCCTTTCTGTTTAACATCCTCCCCCTTTCTGTTTAGCATCGTCTCTCTATCAATTTAATACCCTCCCCTATCTGTTTAACATCCTCCCCCTTTCTGTTTAGCATCGTCTCTCTATCAATTTAATACCCTCCCCTTTCTGTTTAACATCCTCCCCCTTTCTGTTTAGCATTGTCTCTCTATCAATTGAATACCCTCCCCTTTCTGTTTAACATCCTCCCCCTTTCTGTTTAGCATCGTCTCTCTATCAATTTAATACCCTCCCCTATCTGTTTAACATCCTCCCCCTTTCTGTTTAGCATCGTCTCTCTATCAATTTAATACCCTCCCCTTTCTGTTTAACATCCTCCCCCTTTCTGTTTAGCATCGTCTCTCTATCAATTTAATACCCTCCCCTATCTGTTTAACATCCTCCCCCTTTCTGTTTAACATCGTCTCTCTATCAATTGAATACCCTCCCCTATCTGTTTAACATCCTCCCCCTTTCTGTTTAGCATCGTCTCTCCATCAATTTAATACCCTCCCCTATCTGTTTAACATCCTCCCCCTTTCTGTTTAACATCGTCTCTCTATCAATTTAATACCCTCCCCTTTCTGTTTAACATCCTCCCCCTTTCTGTTTAGCATCGTCTCTCTATCAATTTAATACCCTCCCCTATCTGTTTAACATCCTCCCCCTTTCTGTTTAACATCGTCTCTCTATCAATTTAATACCCTCCCCTATCTGTTTAACATCCTCCCCCTTTCTGTTTAACATCGTCTCTCTATCAATTGAATACCCTCCCCTTCCTGTTCAACATCCTCTCCCTCCGTGAGCTCTGCGTTTCATCCTTTTTTATCGTGTTTTGATATTCCGATTGATTACGATGAATGATGATATCGTATGGCGGGGACAGATGGCTGAGTTCACTTTCTGTGCGGTTTCGCCTTATGTCTTTTGGCGTGTGTTGAGACTGCTATGATGGGGACTGCAGCGATTTTTCGTTGTTTGGGAGATGAGACATTAAATCTGATGATGCCACTGGCACCGGCGGTAGAGCAATTATGGATTTTAATTTGTTTGCAGTGATACCGGGGCCTTCCATAACCATAACTATTCTCCCCCTTTCTGTTCACTTCATGTGGAGACCACATTTTATAGAAACAGATGAATAGAGACACAGATACATTAAATATATATTTTTTATTTTGGTGAGTGAAAATAGGTTTGTCCGTATAATGTCATTCAGAATAATGTTAACTGATAAATGAATTAATGTGATGAATCAAATTGGAACTCGTTAACAGGCTAAAACATTAGCGGTTAAGGTTCCGTTAATGCTGTTATAAGGGAGCCGCGATAGCTCAGTGGTTACTGAACTGGACTACAAAGGACAAGGAGTAGGGTTCGATCCCAACCGACGGCTTCCGGGTTCACCTAGCCTTAAATGGGTACAGGATTTTTCTGGGAAAGTAAAGCAGCACGGGCGTAATACGGACCACATTACCCCAAAAATCATGTGCTGAAGGTCTGTAAGATATAGGGTCACTGACACCATATTTCCCTATACGCTACTTGGCGTGACGGGGGTACTTTACTTTACTTTTTTTAATGCTGTTATATTATATTTATTGTTTCTTGTTATTGATATTATAACTTAACAGCACATCACATTTATTTTTAGTTAATCACAACAGGTAATTCAAGACAGACTCTTTCTTGGATATATAATGATAATCACGTTTATCGATATCTATAGGCACAATGATCGACTAGTGGTGAATGCACTTATCTTAAATTCATGTTAATTAATTCGGGACTTCTCTGAGGCTACCGCCGATAACTATGATCCGGTCCAAGTGCATATTTTGCATACAACATTATTCAACTTACGTTCATGAGGAATGTGAAACAACTTGAAATGCTCTTAAAAACACTTTACGACACTAATGTTCATATTCTCATTGCTATACTCCTACTCTCTATCAACTTCTACTAATAACTTCTCAACTGACTTGAACTACAACTTGCAGATTCTAACTTCATAACTAACTGGCTTCACTTTCTAATCTTAACTTTCTAACTGTCCTGACTATACTAACTGTCTAATTCTCCTTCCTGAATAACTAACTCGAACTGTTGACTTTCTACTCCTGTCTAATTCATCTCTGGCTAATTTAATCCTGACTGTCTTTTAATCCTAACTGTCTCAAACCAATATTGTTGAAGTTTAAATACTCCAACCACTCTCTTCGTCTGAAATTCAGCATCCAATCAAAACTGTAGCCAAGTGACAATTTGCGCTCTTCAGGTCACTTGAGTTGGTCGATGCTCACCATTCTGTGACCGACACCTGAACTATCTCCTGGTTTGATGAAAACACATTGTTTTCGTGAATCTCCATGACCCATTTGTTGGATGACCACTCATTTACCATACGACCAAAGTCATGGGCTCAATGCATGCGCTAGTCATGGGTCTATGGTCACTTCCACAACAACGTGGAAATTTCCATTAACTATTATTTCCAGGATAATTCTGGACCTTCCTACCTTAGTCTGGTGGTTGTCCCTGTCATGCTTGAGGTCCCCACCCCTACAAACACCGCGCTATCTTCCAACTTCCACAACCTGCTGCGTGGAAAATTCCATGGACTCAAACTCTCCGTATAATTCTACTTTACCTTCATCACCTCTGTGTGTCAACCACCCACTATATACTTTTACTCCCTTAACTTCGTCTCTACAACTTGTCATTCTGGAAAATTTTCCATACTTAAATTAATGTCCTAACACTGATCATCGTTACCATTTGTTACTGCTATTGTCTATTGAGAAGCGGGTAACAACTAAGTTACCTGCCCCCTGTGGCTTCCATTAGCTCACTATATAACAATGCCAACCTCATATTACTCTCTTTATCTATAGCTCATCACTGATCTAATTCTATCTATAGCTCATCACTTATCTAAATCTATCTATAGCTCATCACTGATATAATTCTATCTATAGCTCATCACTGATCTAAATCTATCTATAGCTCATCACTGATATAATTCTATCTATCGCTCATCACTGATATAATTCTATCTATAGCTCACCACTGATCTAATTCTATCTATAGTTCACCACTGATCTAATTCTATCTATAGCTCACCACTGATCTAATTCTATATATACCTCACCACTGATCTAATTCTATCTATAGCTCACCACTGATCTAATTCTATCTATAGCTCACCACTTATCTAATTCTATCTATAGCTCACCACTGATATAATTCTATCTATAGCTAACCACTGATATAATTCTATCTATAGCTAACCACTGATATAATTCTATCTATAGCTAACCATTGATATAATTATATCTATAGCTAACCACTGATATAATTCTATCTATAGCTAACCACTGATATAATTCATCTATAGCTAACCATTGATATAATTCTATCTATAGCTAGCCACTGTTATAATTCATCTATAGCTCACCACTGATATAATTCTATCTATAGCTAACCACTGATATAATTCTATCTATAGCTAACCACTGATATAATTCTATCTATAGCTAACCATTGATATAATTCTATCTATAGCTAACCACTGATATAATTCTATCTATAGCTAACCACTGATATAATTCATCTATAGCTAACCACTGATATAATTCTATCTATAGCTAGCCACTGTTATAATTCATCTATAGCTAACCACTGATATAATTCTACCTATAGCTAACCACTGATATAATTCTATCTATAGCTAACCACTGATATAATTCTATCTATAGCTAACCACTGATATAATTCTATCTATTTCTTGATGCTGTGATCATCCAGGGTGGCGATATCGTGGCAAACAGTCAGATCCAGAGTGGGAGGAAGCAACAACATTGAGGAACTTCTAAAACTAACCCAAATGACATTGTTGGATGCCGTTAGAGAGCGAGGGGGGGGGGAGCTTTCTGGCTTCTTTGACAAGAGTTAGGGTTTAGGAGGAAGCTAAACGACGATGGATAGATTGCAGACTTGTATCATCATCATCATGTACCATACCGGTTGGCGTAGGCGATTATGTCCTTCCACAATCTTCTATCTACAGTGCATAGTATGAGTTCTGTTGTTGACTGTTTTCCATGCCATGACACCAAACGATCCAGTATTTTCTCTTTGTGTCGTCCGCGATCACTCTTTAATTTTATTTTGCCAGTTGTAACTAAGTATTCCAACTTTCCTCCTCTCATGATGTGCCCGAAAAATGTTGATTATTTCTTTTCTGATGTTTTTTTTTTTGGAAAAAATACCCCCACGGTCGACCCAGCCGCTGGCAGAAATGGGTACCAGGTTAGCACTCTGGGAAGGTGAGAAATACCGTCTCGCATCGTGAGTTTCGATGCTTGAAGCGACACTATCCAGAAGTCTCCGAACATTTCTGGATAGGCGGCCTGTTACATATGGACGAAGTCGATTCAAGTCTCGTAAATTACCTTTACCTTTACCCTAATTATTATAAAATTAATCCGTGAATTATCAGACGAGACGATGATGACAAAGAATAAAATGTTTCACAGAGTATCTACCCGAGTACTGTTATTTCCCTCGACGCTGAAAGGCACCATGAGTGGAAGCAAGAAACGACTTTACTCTAGGATTTGTTAGCCAACGAACACTTAACCTAGTCTAGAGAAGCTGATGAACACTGTAACAACAGGTTCATGTTGGAACATTGATTAGTACGATAACACTAGACTTTGACAGCTACAGAATCTAGAATAAAAAAATAGATCAACCTCCACCAGACTCTACCAGGCTAGACTCTGATAAATCATGGGGTATTGGGACAAACAAACTCTAGCACGGAGATCTGATACATCACATAGTGAAGTTTTAATTTCCAATACAATCAGCTAAGAGCACTGAGCTTCCGAGCACTGCCAATGGCCTATTCTTCTGTGAGGACAGAACGAGATTTGTTTTATTGTGTAGACGAGCGAATTTACAACTTGATGGACAAATCTGTCCCTAGCCATTTCTCAAACTGCTTTTTTTTTCTTAAAGTTTGGTAAATTGTGGTTTTTACAAAGGAAGTGAGAAAACCTCATAGAAAAGGGGATTTGAATGAATAAGTAAGTCTTGGGTTTTACTGTCAAGTGAGAGTTGGGTTTTACTGTCAAGTGAGTGTTGGGTTTTACTATCAAGTGAGTGTTGGGTTTTACTGTTAAGTGAGTGTTTGGTTTTACTGGCATGTGAGTGTTGGGTTTTACTGTCAAGTGAGTGTTGGGTTTTACTGTCAAGTGAGTATTGGGTTTTACTGTTAAGTGAGTGTTGGGTTTTACTGTCAAGTGAGTGTTGGGTATTACTGTTAAGTGAGTGTTGGGTTTTACTGTCCTGTGAGTGTTGGATTCTACTATCAAGTGAGTATTGTGTTTTACTGTCATGTGAGTGTTTGTTTTACTGTCAAGTGAGTGTTGGGTTTTATGTCATGTGAGTGTTGGGTTTTACTGTCAAGTGAGTGTTTGTTTTACTGTCAAGTGAGTGTTGGGTTTTATGTCATGTGAGTGTTGGGTTTTACTGTCAAGTGAGTGTTTGTTTTACTGTCAAGTGAGTGTTGGGTTTTATGTCATGTGAGTGTTGGGTTTTACTGTCCTGTGAGTGTTGGATTCTACTATCAAGTGAGTATTGTGTTTTACTGTCATGTGAGTGTTTGTTTTACTGTCAAGTGAGTGTTGGGTTTTATGTCATGTGAGTGTTGGGTTTTACTGTCAAGTGAGTGTTTGTTTTACTGTCAAGTGAGTGTTGGGTTTTATGTCATGTGAGTGTTGGGTTTTACTGTCATGTGAGTGTTTGTTTTACTGTCAAGTGAGTGTTGGGTTTTATGTCAAGTGAGTGTTGGGTTTTACTGTCATGTGAGTGTTTGTTTTACTGTCAAGTGAGTGTTGGGTTTTATGTCATGTGAGTGTTGGGTTTTACTGTCGAGTGAGTGTTGGGTTTTACTGTCATGTGAGTGTTGAATTTTACTGTTATGTGAGTGTTGGGTTTTACTGTCATGTGAGTGTTGGAATCTACTATCAAGTGAGTGTTGGGTTTTACTGTCAAGTGAGTGTTGAGCTTTACTGTCATGTGAGTGTTGAGTTTTACTGTCAAGTGAGTGTTGAGTTTTTCTGTCAAGTGAGTGTTGGGTTTTACAGTCAAGTGAATGTTGACTTTTACTGTCAAGTGAGTGCTGGATTTTACTGTCAAGTGGGTGTTGGGTTTTACTGTCAAGTGGGTGTTGGGTTTTACTTTCAAATGAATAAGTGGGTGTTGGGTTTTACTGTCAAGTGAGTGTTGGGTTTTACTTTCAAGTGAATAAGTGAGTGTTGGGTTTTACTGTCAAGTGAGTGTTGGGTTTTACTTTCAAGAGAATAAGTGAGTGTTGGGTTTTACTATCACGTGAGTAACAGTAAAATGCGCTTCAATTGTTGCACCTTTTAAACTGAAACTGAAACACTGATCAGAAAAGTACAGCAACTCTGCTTCACTTTCCATTTAAGTGAGTATCACTAATGTTTTATTTGTTATCTCCTGATAACGTTATGTAAGCCTATATTGTTAGGTGTTTTAATTAGTTTTAAAATATATGTATTGTTCACTTGAAAAAGTCGGAAGAAATGTCATTTTATTGATGGAAAATTTTAGTCAAATTAATCCCGTTCGGGATTAGGGTTTGAAAAATATGGTCACCTTAACTAACGTACACTAGTGTACCCCTTGCAATTAGAGAGGTGGTAGTTTCTCTTTAAAGTCTGTTTCTAATTGACTCAGAGTCAGCCCTTTAAAGTGGCAGAGAATGATTTGAGGGATGACTGCTTATAAGAACATTTCTACGTGGCTTGACTTGAGAGATGACTGCTTATAAGAACATTTCTACGTAGCTTGACTTGAGGGATGACTGCTTATAAGAACAATTCTACGTAGCTTGACTTGAGGGATGACTGCTTATAAGAACAATTCTACGTAGCTTAACTTGAGAGATGACTCTTTGCGCGTTAATCCGTCTTTCCCTGGCAGCCGTGTCCACATGGGTCCTTCGCCGCACAGGCAGATAACTCAGTCTAGGAAATATTCATAATTTTTTTCCGTCGATGAGTAATTTATGTTTCAAGCTGGGACACGCTGATGAGACCAGTGGTGGTTGCTCGCAGAGAGAAATCACAAATAAAACTCCAAACTGATACAGCCGGGATTTGAACTCACAACGTCTCTGTCTCGAGGCCGGCGTCTAGCCTCGAGACCAAGCAGTACCCCAAAATTATGCTGTAAAATTGTTACAAGGTTCTTTACAACGGTGTTTAAAGGATGTAGCATATTCTAGACTTCTTTGAACAGCCCCTGTTTCAAGTGTGAAAAGAAAATATCAAAAGATATTCCGTTTCGTACAACCCTGTTTGAGATCCACCAATATCCGTGGTGATTGGCACAATTACAAAACATATAAAATATTAAGTACAATGCGGGGCCACCAGCATACCTGTAACGAATATGTAAAATAAACATGAAATTGTGTCTAGCATCTAAATTATTAGAGAGACAAGGCAAATAACAATGATGAAAGCTTTTACCGAAACGTCGCTGTTTATCTCGTCTCTCTAATCATTTATCTGCTAGGTTCAAGTTCATGTTTAGTTTTCATACTTCTATTGTGTGAAATTTCTGACCATCCTGTGTCTTACTGGCTTCCCAGGTCGCAATGTGCGACTTTCTACCGATTAAACAAGATGGCGAGGCGATGGCGATAATTCTAACCGTCGTCATTGACATCTCTAAGCCTGCCCGCTGAGTTTCTGGAAAACGTGGTCATTATCACGTCAGGTCGCCATACTTTACACGAGACAGTGTCTGATAGCCGCTGACAGAGGTTCGGCACACCTCGTAGCTGTACTGGTCCAACAACGAAAAAATAATTCTCAGCTTAGTGAGGTCATCTCAATGCACAATAAAGACAAGGGGAACAATATTAAAACAGGTAAATGAATTTAAATATCTGGAAACAATGTTAACCTCAGATGGTAGATGCTATACAGAGGTAAGATGCAGAATAGCTCAGGCCAAAACAGTTTTCGAAAAATTAGGAAGACACTGTGCAATCCATTTTTGAGAATAGAAACAAGAAAAAGATATCTTAAATGTTATGTAGAGCAAATCTTAAAATATGGATGTGAATCATGGACAATAGGACAACAGACAAGAAAATCACTGGAGGCTATAGAAGTGTGATTTTACAGAAGAATGTTGAGAATACCATAGACAGTTAAAAAGAGTAAATAAAAAGTTCTGAAAGAGGTCAAAGCAAAAAGAGAGCTATTTTCCAATATTATACAGAAATAATCATTTGTTGGCCATGTAATGTCAAGGGAACAGCTGGAATATATTTTGACAACTGGTAAAGTTAAGCGACGAAGAGGTAGAGGGAAGCAAAGAGAAAAGATACCAGACAGCTGAAGAGAATGGCTTGGCAGAAGGTCAACAACAGAAATTATAAATATCTATCGAGATCAAAAGTGGAGGAGAGACATGATCACCTACGCCAGCAGGCAATGTACTTGATGATGATAACTAGTACCTCAGACATTCATTAAAAATGTTTCGAAGGACAAAATTGTAATCGAAATTCTTGGGTTTTGTTACTTCTCATGTCTGAGAAAGAACAAATTATAATAGTTTATAACATCACGATTTTCAGATCGCACGGGCCACAGTAGAATGAGAAATCACATGTTCACCAAATTTAAAATAGGTACAACCAGCCTATGCCACTGTACACTGGACAATATGACTACAAAACATGTTCTACAGGATTGCCCCCAGCACACAGACCTGAGAAGAGTAATGTGGTCCACACCCAACTTCCTGGAAGAAAAACTATATGGGGCAATCGAATCACTCAAACAGACAGCTGACTTCATGATGGAGTGTGGAATCCTACTCTGATTGAGTCTTGATCGCAGAGATAGAGAGAGAGAGAAAGAGAGATGGGAGGTGATACTAATGCTGTCATGTGAGGTGTCCGACTGGACACTGAACTTAACTAAGGGAAACAACTTCAAAATTCCAACATAAATATGATTTTACTTAAGTTGTCTTTCTTTAAACATTCGTTACTTAATTTTGACGTGTTACAGGTACGGTTTGGATATGGAAATCCAAAGAAATTAGGTTAAATACAAAAATAAAAATGTTCAACTCAATTGTTAAGTCGGTCCTATTATATGGCTGTGAAACATGGAGAACAACAGAACTGACAATCATGAAGATACAGACTTTCATTAATGGATGCTTACGCAGGATAAAGGGATGGAAATGGCAGGACAAAAATCACTAACATAGAATTATGGAAATGCACCAGTCAAATACCAGTGGATAAAGAGATACAGCGAAGACGATGGCGCTGGATAGGACACACACTGCGGACGCGAATTGAGAGTATTACACAACAGGCCCTTTTTGGAATCCCCAGGGGAAAAGAGAAAGAGGAAGACCAAAGAATTCTTGGAGAAGACAGATAGAGGCAGAGATGAAGATGATAGGTAAGACATGGAATGATCTTAAAAGAATGGCAAAAAACAGAACGACTTGGAAAGTGTTTGTTAAAGACCTATGCTCCACTGGGGGCTAAAAAAGGTAGAAGAGAAGAGGAAGAAGATCGGGTCGGTAATCTGTATTCTGGTTATTCTATCTATCTATCTATTATCCTTTCGAGCCGAAGACGGCACATAGGGCAGAACCACAATCTCAAAAACAGAAACCTTGCGTGCCAAAATGGCACATATTGCAGAGCTCACTGCTCTAAAATATATGGCGCTGTTTCCATAACAATACTTGTTACAATGACAGCCAATTCTGGTTATTACCGAATTACAATTCGACCGGTGACCTTTGTATTGTCGAATCACTGTTACTACAAGTCTCTGTACATTTGTGGATGTTGAATTGGAAATTAAATTCTGGTTACATTTAAGTTTTCTTAAATAGGCAGACAAACTGGTTTGTATCAACTAACCTTCCATGATCTATAATCCGAACTTTTGATTGCTGTACAGTGACCCTGGTGTTACTATTTATATTCTGTGTATTCCAACACTGACCTTGTTCAGCATAACTCAAATATTCATTATTAAAAGTTCCTTTAACGCACAGACGTATAATCCTGATTTCCACCGTTTATACTAGGGGACTAGATCTTACTATTCAGTGAGAGAGAGAGAGAGAGAGAGAAAGAGAGAGAGAGAAAGAGAGAGAGAGAAAAAAGAAAGAGCGAGAGAGAAAGAGAGAGAGAGAAAAGAAAGAGCGAGAGAGAAAGAGAAAAAAGAGAGAGAAAGAGAGAGGGAGAAAGAGAGAGTAAAAGAAAGAGAGAAAAGAGAGACAGAGAGAGAGAGAGAAAGAGAGAGAGAGAGAGTTATCCCATGAAAAAAAACAAAGGCTTCAAAGAGATATAATCCCACCGTTTTTGACGTGCTCAGAACCTAGAATCTTCTTAACTAGAGACGGATATCTCACTGCTTAACCACTCAGATCCGCTTTATTATGTCCAACACCACATAGCGTCAAGGATATGTCCAATAAACAAACAATTGTACCTATAATTAGTCACAAAACTCATACTCTCTTCAAAATACTTTAACTTAATAACCGTTTGGTTTTAATTGTTGACATTTTGTATGTAAACTATTTATTGTCATAACGTTATATTTCTTTAAAAAGAAGTCATTGGAAACAAGTTGGTGGTTTTAATGTTGTCTAATTTGTGGTATATCAAAACAAATATCATCATGAAGTACCAAGCCTGCTGGCGTAGGTGGTCATGTCTCTCCACAACAATTTATCATTTCTGTTGTTGACCTTCTGCCAAGCTATTCTCTTAATCTGTCTGGTATCTTTTCTCTTTGCTTTCCTCTACCTCTTCGTCCCTCAATTTTCCCAGGTGTTACAATATATTCCAGCTGTTCTCTTCTCATTACATGGCCAAAAAATGATGATTGTTTCTTCCTAATATTGGAAATTAACTCTCTTTTTGCTCTGGCCTCAAAAAAAATATACATAATGATACCAGTCAAACAGAATATCTACAGTTTCTACTGGTCAACGTTAAAACGCGAATTTAGAAAACAATATTTGTACGCCTTTGAAATAAAAAAAGTACCCGCAGGTAGTTTCCAATATAAGCCCGTCTGTTGCCTGCTCGATTCTAAGCAAAATAAAACTATTTCTCTTCATATATAACTTCATGACAATAAATTGGTCTTTGATACGATAGAAAGATACGATAGAAAGATAGGATAGAACGATGCGATAGAAAGATAGGATAGAAAGATACGATATCTGTGTCTTTCCGCCCGAAAATCCGTCTTCAACATTGTTAGACTTACCTTATAATTTCTACCCCAGCAGCACCCATTTTTGGCCTGTTCGCTTCTACTTTCTTTAAGTTGTCAATGGTTCTTTAACGTGAGCAAGCGCACATGAGACCTCGTGTTTTTCACTGCTATCCTGGGGGGGGGGGGGGGGACGTTGGATCTCACAGCGCAGAACCACGTGATGGAGCCACGAGTAAACTGCGCACTCAAGGGGAGAACTCACACCGACTATGTCAGTATTCAAACCTCGGGAAGCTCTAATGTAGAGGCCGACATCTTATCTCTGGACCATCCATTCCCCAATACAAAAAATCATTATCATCATGTGCCATACCGATTGACATAAGCGATCATATCATTCCACAATTTTTTTTTATCCACAGTACATTGTATCAATTCTGTGCTTGACTGTTTTCCATGCCATGACACCAAGCTATCTATAATAGCTTCTCTCGTTGTCGTCCGCGGTCTCTCTTTCCCTGTATTTTGCCAGTTGTGACCAAGTACCCCAACTTTCATCTTCTCATGATGTGCAAGAAAAATGTCGACTGATACTTTCAGATATTTTTGGGGAACTCCCTTCTTAAGTTGTCGTCTTTGAGAACGTCCTCGATGGGCCTTTTAGCTGTCCAGGGAACTCTCAACATTCTTCTAGAAAACCCATCTCTGTAGCAATAACAAGACGAAGAATAAATTCATATAAGAATATAAACATATAAAAACAGATCAAAATAATGGGTGGACAATTTTGAATAATTTGTCTTGTTGCTAACAAACTTCGAAAAGACTACCAAAGAGATTAAACGAAGATTGAGTGATATAGGTATAAAGAATGTACAATATACAGCAAAGAAGTGATTTAGCAACAAACGGTTCTAGAGCATCTTTTTTTCCCGTGGCAACAATTGCTTGTAAAAAAAAGTAAAGTACCCTCGTCCCGCCAAGTGGCGTGTAGGGAATATGGTGTCAGTGACCATAAATTTTACAGACCTTCAGCACATGATTTTTGGGGTAATGTGAAGATTTGCTTGATTTGGAACATGCAGCCAAGAAATTGAAATATTGTGGAACGACATAATGTAAAACGACATAATGAGCTAGAGAAGACAAATACGGATGGCATAAAAGAGAGAGAGAGAGACGTAGAAGAATGTGGGTGTTAGATATTAAAAGAAAGCTGAAACTGATGCTCGCAGACGCGGGACAACTAGCACCAGACGGAGAAAACTTGAGTAGATGTCATGGGAGTCACGGAGAAAACTTGAGTAGATGTCATGGGAGTCACGGAGAAAACTTGAGTAGATGTCATAGGAGTCACGGAGAAAAATTGAGTAGTTGTCATGGGAGTCACGGAGAAAACTTGAGTAGTTGTCATGGGAGTCACGGAGAAAACTTGAGTAGTTGTCATGGGAGTCACGGAGATAACTTGAGTAGTTGTCATGGGAGTCACGGAGAAAACTTGAGTAGATGTCATGGGAGTCACGGAGAAAACTTGAGTAGATGTCATGGGAGTCACGGAGAAAACTTGAGTAGATGTCATGGGAGTCACTGAGAAAACTTGAGTAGATGTCATGGGAGTCACGGAGAAAACTTGAGTAGATGTCATGGGAGTCACGGAGAAAACTTGAGTAAATGTCATGGGAGTCACGGAGAAAACTAGAGTAGATGTCATGGGAGTCACGGAGAAAACTTTAGTAGATGTCATGGGAGTCACGGAGAAAAATTGAGTAGTTGTCATGGGAGTCACGGAGAAAACTTGAGTAGTTGTCATGGGAGTCACGGAGAAAACTTGAGTAGTTGTCATGGGAGTCACGGAGAAAACTTGAGTAGTTGTCATGGGAGTCACGGAGAAAACTTGAGTAGTTGTCATGGGAGTCACGGAGAAAACTTGAGTAGTTGTCATGGGGGTCACGGAGAAAACTTGAGTAGTTGTCATGGGGGTCACGGAGAAAACTTGAGTAGTTGTCATGGGAGTCAAGTGTCGACAGTTACAACCTAGATAATGATTATGAAATAAATGAATTTAAATATTTGGGAACTTTGTTAATCTCAGACGGAAGATGCACAAAAGAGGTGAGATACAGGATGGCTCAGGCAAAGGAAGCTTTCAAGAAAATGAGGAAGATACTATGTAATCCATTTGTGACAATAAAAACAAGAAAAAGAGTTCTTACATGTTATGTAGAGCCAGTCTTAACATATGGATGTGAATCATGGACAATAGGACAACAGACAAAAAAATCACTGGAGTCTGTAGAAATGTGGTTTTACAGAAGAATGTTGAGAGTATCATGGACAGCTAAGAAGAGTAATGAAGAGGTTCTGAGAGAGGTCAAAGCAAAAGGAGAGCTAATTTCCAATGTTAGGAAGAAACAATCATCATTTTGTGGCCATGTAATGAGAAGAGAACAACTGGAATATATTGTAACAACTGGAAACATTGAGGGACGAAGAAATAGAGGGAAGCCAAGAGTGAAAATACTAGACAGCTTAAGAGAATGGCTTGGCAGAAGGTCAACAACAGAAATGATAAAGAACTGTCGAGATTGAAAGTTGTGGAGAGACATGATCACTACGCCAGTAGGCCCGGTACTTGATGATGATGATGAATGATTATGATGGGGATGATGAAGCTATTATTGTTGATGGTAATAATGATGATGTTGATGATGGTGGTAATAATGATGATGTTGAGGATGATGATGATAATGACGATGATGTTTATGATGGGGTAATGTTGATGATGATGGTAATGATGTTGATGATGATGGTAATGATGTTCATGATTGTGGTAATGATGATGATGTTGATGATGGTGGTAATGATGATGATGTTGATGATGGGTGGTAATGATGATGGTGGTAATGCTGATGATGTTAGTGATGGGTGGTAATGATGATGATGTTGATGATGGTGGTAATGATGATGATGTTGATGATGGGTGGTAATGATGTTGGTGTTGGTGATGGTGGTAATGATGATGGTGTTGATGATGGTGGTAATAATGATGATGTTGATGATTGTGGTAATGCTGATGATGTTGATGATGGTGGTAATGATGATGATGTTGATGATGGTGGTAATGATGATGATGTTGATGATAAGTGGTAATGATGGTGGTAATGATGATGATGTTGATAATGGTAGTAATAATGATGATATTGATGATGAGTGGTAATGATGATGATGTTGATGATTGGTGGTAATGATGATGGTGTTGATGATGGGTGGTAATGATGATGATGTTGGTGATGAATGGTAATGATGATGATGTTGATGATGAGTGGCAATGATGATGATGTTGATGATCGGTGGTAATGATGATGGTAATGATGATGATGTTGATGATGGTGGTAATGATGATAGTGCTGATGATGGGGGTAATGGTCAATATGTTATTAATAGTGGTAGTGTTGATGGTGGTGGTAATGATGATGTTAGTAATTATGATAATAATGTTACTGACGATGGTGGTAACGATGACGATGTTGATGATGTTGATGGTAGTGGTAATGATTGTGATGGTGTTGATGATGGTTGTAATAATGATGGTTGTAGTAATGATGATAGTGGTGGTAATTATGATGATGGTGGTAATGATGATGATGGTGTTAATGATGATGGTGATAATTATGATGTTGATAGTAGTGGTAATAGTGATGATGCTGATGATGGAGATACTGGTGATGCTGTTGATGATGGTTGTAATGACGATGGTGGCGGTAATGCTGATGTTGGTGGTTATGATGATGATAATGTTATTGACGATGGTGGTAATGATGATGTTGATGGTAGTGTTATTGATGGTGATGTTGTTGATGGTGGTGGTAATGATGATGGTGGTGGTTATGACAATAATGGTGGTGGTAATGATGATGTTGGTGCTTATGATGGTGATGTTGTTGACGATGGTATTAATGATGGTGATGTTGTTGATGGTAGTGGTAATGATGGTGATGTTGTTGATGGTAGTGGTAATGATGGTGATGTTGTTGATGGTGGTGGTAATGATTATTATGTTTTGATGATGGTGGTGGTAATGATGATGGTGGTGGTAATGATTATTATGTTTTGATGATGGTGGTGGTAATGATGATGGTGGTGATAATGATGGTGATGTTGTTGATGGTGGTGGTAATGATTATTATGTTTTGATGATGGTGGTGGTAATGATGATGTTGGTGGTAATGATGATGATGTTAGTGATGATAATGGTATTGGCGATAAATAATATACTTGTACATTTAAACGTTTCACAACTATATATATAAACGCGGCGTGTCTTTTGGCGTGTGCTGAGACTGCTACGATGGGGACTACAGTTACCTTTCTTTGTTTGGGAGATGAATTAGTAATTCGGATGATTCCACTGGCACGGGCGGTTGAGCAATTATGGATTTTAATTCGTTTGCTGTGATACTGAGGCCTTCCATAACCAATAACAATAACAATATATAAACGGTATAACATACATATGGAATGTGCATAAACATAACCGGTTATTTCTTCCTGACTTTAGAGAACATTTTGTTGAGTTATTTCCCCTAGAACGCAATTCCAAATGGCTTGTTGACAACATTCCAGCGGGATGTTTACAAATATAAATACACAATAAATCGTGTCTATTACACATTGGTCAATTTTGTGTCCATGATCTTTTTCTCCCGATATCATAGACAGATTAATGGGTGATATTGTCAGGGGCACAACACATTACCCCACTTTCGTAGAGATCACATCCGACATAAGATGATAAAATAATATTGAAACTGGAAAATATCAGGTGGGCAATAATACAATCCACAGCTTTTCATGCTGTTTTCTTCTGGTTCTGTTTGGGGACTACTCATTTTTACCTCTCTCACCTTAAGGGATATTAATTAGGCGTTGTGTTGTGATCAAATGAAGATGTGGTATCTGCTCCTTTCTGTCCAGTACATCCGACCACAGCACGCATATTTGAGTATTTGGTTGCCTTCCCTCTTCGATTCCTGCAATAATTTGTTATTTTATTTCCAGACCTGCCATAAAGAGTTGGATTAGGGTCTTGGTGTATTCTGGTTCACTGATATATCCTAAAACCGCTTGGTCGCTACCCTATTGGCACATAAGTCGCTACCCTATTGGCACATAAGTCGCTACCCTATTGACACATAAGTCGCTACCCTATTGGCACATAAGTAGCTTCCCTATTGGCACATAAGTCGCTACCCTATTGGCACATAAGTAGCTACCCTATTGACACATAAGTCGCTACCCTATTGGCACATAAGTCGCTACTCTATCACAACGGTGGAGCTCCTAAAAAAATCGATTAATAAGTTGACAGTCAAACATCGATCACCTAGACAAACAATTGTTGTTGTTGTTGTTGTTGTTGTTGTTGATGACAGATTACCAGGAGGTGATGTGGGCAGGTTGCCCTTTGACTCATTTGATATGGCGGGTCGTAATGACTTTCTTGACATTCCCGGCTCTTACCGGAGAGGTTGGAGTTCGTCTATCCCAGGCTATGCTGGAAACTACTAGTTCATCCCAGAGGTACTGCAATACTGGGTCCTCTATATCAGTAACAGCCACCACTACAGGGAACACGTCGATCCTAGCTTCTGTTACACACAGACTGTTACCAGGGGAGACCACGAGGAGGTAGAACTGTTAGGTCTTGGTCGGGTGATGGCGCGCCGACTCTGTTATTGCGATCGCAGGTCGCAGGCGCTTCTGCTCCCCAACAACCAATAGTTAAATCGATTAACCATTTCGCTCGGCGACTTTACGTATCGATAATATGCAAGGAATTCTTTTAGCCAAAACAGTCTAGAGCGCGTTTCTGCTAACTTTTAGAAATGTAACAACCATTGAACTTCACATCTCACTTTCTGTCTGTTTTTAAGTTCATTTTTATATAATATAATATAATATAATATAATATAATATAATATAATATAATATAATATAATATAATATAATATAATATAATATAATATAATATAATATAATATAATATAATATAAAATAATGTAATGTAATACAATACAATACAATACAATACAATACAATACAATACAATACAATATAATATAATATAATATAATATAATATAATATAACATAACATAACATAACATAACATAACATAACATAACATAATAATACAAGGAAAATACAAGGTAAAAGAGGCAGAGGCAGGCCAAGACTAACATGGACGAGTAACATCAACAGATGGACAAGTCAGCCTATGACAACTTGCAATATCAAAGCAAAAGACAGCGGAATGACGCTACATGGTATCCAATCTTCGATGCGGAGACGGCATTCAAATATGGTGATGATTCAACAAATGTAAAATACACTAGAGAAACGCTGTACAACGTAGCGCCCGCTGGTTTCGTGGCGCCTTCGATTTACTTTCCTGGCGCCCACGACATACTTGCGTTCAACCTACAACCTAGAACTGTCTCCACTTACGGCTAGAACGTGACGACAGATACCGCACTAAGTAAGTAAACCCAAGCAGCTTTCCAAAAAATGAGGAAGATGCTATGCAATCCATTTTTGACAAAGAAACAAGAAAAAAAAGAGTTCTTAAATGTTATGTAGAGCCAGTCTTCACATATGGATGTGAATCATGGACAATAGGACAACACACACGAACATCACTTGTGTCTGTAGAAATGTGGTTTTACAGAAGAATGTTGAGAATACCATGGACAACTAAGAAGGGTAATAAAAATGTTCTGAAAGAGGTCAAAGCAAAAAGAGCTAATTTCCAATATTAGGAAGAAACAATCATCATTTTGTGCCCATGTAATGAGAAGGGAACAACTGGAATATATTGTAACAACTGGAAAAATTGAGGGACGAAGAAATAGGGGGAAGCAAAGAGAAAAAATACCAGACAGCTTAAGAGAATGGCTTGATTGAAGGTCAACAACATAAATGATAAATAACTGTCGAGATCGAAAGTTGTGGGAGAAATGATCACATACGCCAGCATGCCCGGTACTTGATGATGATGATGATGATGATGTAAGTAAACACGCTATTTTTTCATGGTTAATTGTCCACTTTTAATTTTAAATACCGTAATAGTACTATGAATATTATTATTATATTATTATTATATTATTATTATATTATTATTATATTATTATTATTATCGCAATAACAATACAGCGGCCCTAACTTCACGGTCGTCAGATGCGCCTCAATATACGAACATGTTGGACAACGCTGTACTAAAGTTTCAGAGAGATGGTCTATTAGAATATTCTCATTCATGGGATGACAGAGTTCCAGTAAGCCTTTGTTTATACAGAAAAAAATGCACTGAATATAAACAATAATCATAAATATATAAACATGCATAGTGTATGGAGAAATAGGGAACAATGAACTCACAAGTGCTCCACGAGTGTCAACAACACTCGAACTCGTCTCGTCTCTTCTGAAAATATGACCTGTCCTCGCTGGCGATCAGATCAACCTAACCGACCACAATTGCCAGGGTCTTATAAGATAAGAGGAAACAACAAAACTAAAACGTGTTTTTTATTTGTTGACAATGCTTTTGTTTTCTTTGTCTGCAGCCGATGTTAATGTCAGGCCATTTAAGTTCATGGAGCCGCGATAGCTCAGTGGTTAGTGAACTGGACTACAAAGGACAAGAGGTCTACTTCGATCCTGATCGATGGTTTTCTGGTTCACCCAGCCTTAAATTGGTACCCCATTTTTTTTCTGGGAAAGTAAAGCGGCACGGGCGTAATAACGACCACATTACCCCAAAAATCATGCGCTGAAGGTCTGTAACAATTATGGTCACTAACACCATATTCCCAATACGTCACTTTGTCTGACCAGAAAGGGTCGGTTGGGGTGGGGGGGGGGTGCCTCTTCACTTTTCACTTTTACTTTAGTTTATCTTGTTTCTGTCGCTGTTCGCTTGTCCTCTTGCCACGTGATAGACCCTAATTCCTCTCGTTTACTATTTTTCTGTATTATCTACCTTCTAATCAACCCCTCACTCTCACTGTACCTCTGTCGCTCACTGCATCTCTATCTCCTCTCACTCTCACTGTACCTCTCTCGCTCACTGCATCTCTATCTCCTCTCACTCTCACTGTACCTCTGTCGCTACTGCATCTCTATCTCCTCTCACTCTCACTGTACCTCTGTCGCTACTGCATCTCTATCTCCTCTCACTCTCACTGTACCTCTGTCGCTACTGCATCTCTATCTCCTCTCACTCTCACTGTACCTCTGTCGCTCACTGCATCTCTATCTCTTCTCACTCTCACTGTACCTCTGTCGCTCACTGCATCTCTATCTCTTCTCACTCTCACTGTACCTCTGTCGCTCACTACATCTCTATCTCCTCTCACTCTCACTGTACCTCTGTCGCTCACTGCATCTCTATCTCTTCTCACTCTCACTGTACCTCTGTCGCTCACTGCATCTCTATCTCTTCTCACTCTCACTGTACCTCAGTCGCTCACTGCATCTCTATCTCCTCTCACTCTCACTGTACCTCTGTCGCTCACTGCATCTCTATCTCCTCTCACTGTACCTCTGTCGCTACTGCATCTCTATCTCCTCTCACTCTCACTGTACCTCTGTCGCTCACTGCATCTCTATCTCTTCTCACTCTCACTGTACCTCTGTCGCTCACTGCATCTCTATCTCCTCTCACTCTCACTGTACCTCAGTCGCTCACTGCATCTCTATCTCCTCTCACTCTCACTGTACCTCTGTCGCTCAATGCATCTCTATCTCCTCTCACTCTCACTGTACATCTGTCGCTCACTACATCTCTATCTCCTCTCACTCTCACTGTACCTCAGTCGCTCACTGCATCTCTATCTCCTCTCACTCTCACTGTACCTCTGTCGCTCACTACATCTCTATCTCCTCTCACTCTCACTGTACCTCAGTCGCTCACTGCATCTCTATCTCCTCTCACTCTCACTGTACCTCTGTCGCTCAATGCATCTCTATCTCCTCTCACTCTCACTGTACATCTGTCGCTCACTACATCTCTATCTCCTCTCACTCTCACTGTACATCTGTCGCTCACTACATCTCTATCTCCTCTCACTCTCACTGTACCTCAGTCGCTCACTGCATCTCTATCTCTTCTCACTCTCACTGTACCTCTGTCGCTCAATGCATCTCTATCTCCTCTCACTCTCACTGTACATCTGTCGCTCACTGCATCTCTATCTCCTCTCACTCTCACTGTACCTCTGTCGCTCAATGCATCTCTATCTCCTCTCACTCTCACTGTACATCTGTCGCTCACTACATCTCTATCTCCTCTCACTCTCACTGTACCTCAGTCGCTCACTGCATCTCTATCTCCTCTCACTCTCACTGTACCTCTGTCGCTCAATGCATCTCTATCTCCTCTCACTCTCACTGTACATCTGTCGCTCACTACATCTCTATCTCCTCTCACTCTCACTGTACCTCTGTCGCTCACTGCATCTCTATCTCCTCTCACTCTCACTGTACCTCTCTCGCTCACTGCATCTCTATCTCCTCTCACTCTCACTGTACCTCTGTCGCTCACTGCATCTCTATCTCTTCTCACTCTCACTGTACCTCTGTCGCTCAATGCATCTCTATCTCCTCTCACTCTCACTGTACCTCTGTCGCTCAATGCATCTCTATCTCCTCTCACTCTCACTGTACCTCTGTCGCTACTGCATCTCTATCTCCTCTCACTCTCACTGTACATCTGTCGCTCACTGCATCTCTATCTCCTCTCACTCTCATTGTACCTCTGTCGCTACTGCATCTCTATCTCTTCTCACTCTCACTGTACATCTGTCGCTCACTACATCTCTATCTCCTCTCACTCTCACTGTACCTCTGTCGCTCACTGCATCTCTATCTCCTCTCACTCTCACTGTACCTCTGTCGCTCACTGCATCTCTATCTCCTCTCACTCTCACTGTACCTCTGTCGCTCACTACATCTCTATCTCCTCTCACTCTCACTGTACCTCTCTCGCTCACTGCATCTCTATCTCCTCTCACTCTCACTGTACCTCTCTCGCTCACTGCATCTCTATCTCCTCTCACTCTCACTGTACATCTGTCGCTCACTGCATCTCTATCTCCTCTCACTCTCACTGTACCTCTCTCGCTCACTGCATCTCTATCTCCTCTCACTCTCACTGTACCTCTCTCGCTCACTACATCTCTATCTCCTCTCACTCTCACTGTACCTCTCTCGCTCACTGCATCTCTATCTCTTCTCACTCTCACTGTACCTCTCTCGCTCACTGCATCTCTATCTCCTCTCACTCTCACTGTACCTCTCTCGCTCACTGCATCTCTATCTCCTCTCACTCTCACTGTACATCTGTCGCTCACTGCATCTCTATCTCCTCTCACTCTCACTGTACCTCTGTCGCTACTGCACCTCTATCTCCTCTCACTCTCACTGTACCTCTGTCGCTCACTGCATCTCTATCTCCTCTCACTCTCACTGTACCTCTGTCGCTACTGCATCTCTATCTCTTCTCACTCTCACTGTACCTCTCTCGCTCACTGCATCTCTATCTCCTCTCACTCTCACTGTACATCTGTCGCTCACTGCATCTCTATCTCCTCTCACTCTCACTGTACATCTGTCGCTCACTGCATCTCTATCTCTTCTCACTCTCACTGTACCTCTGTCGCTCAATGCATCTCTATTTTCTCTCACTCTCACTGTACCTCTCTCGCTCACTGCACTCTATTTTCTCTCTCTCTTATTGTATTTCACTTATATCGATGACTCTTGTATCTCTCTCACTCTCATTCTACCGCTCTAGATAACCCTCCTTATCCCCCTCTCTCTCTCTCGTTCTGTATTTGTCTTACTTTCTTTCAATCCCTGCATTTCCACTTCCTTCTTCATCAGTCTATGTTTCCACCTCCTCCCCTCTCAATATGCACTCTCCCAGCAACCACTTTATGTGTTCTCCTATATCTTCACCTTCTTATTCTCTGCCCTTTCTATCTCCATGTATTCTTCACATCTCCAACTCCCTCTGTTTTGGCTATCTTCTCCCTCTGCACGTTCCCTTAACCGTCCCCTCTCTCTCTCTCCTTGTCTCTGGGTTCTCTCTATCCCACCATTTCTATACTCTCATTATATCCTCACTCTCTCATTAGCTTTATGTCTTCAGAATAGCTTGCCTCACTCTGTACAGTTATGACACTTTTATTTCTCTTTGTCTCCTTTAAGTCTTACTATCTCTCTCTATTTCTCCCCACGTCTCACTCTTCTTCCTAACTATTTCTTTGACAAACTTTTCGTCTCTCTTCTCTATCTCTTTCTTCACCTCGATATTTGTATCTTCCTCCTCATTAAATATTTCTCTACTGAGTGGCCAGTGCACTCCCTACCGACAAGACGGTTCAAATCAAAGATTTTGCGAATTTCCTTGGGACAAACATGACTTTAGGGTTCACCCACCCTCTAAAAATGCGTACCAGAGATTTTTCTACACGAAAGTAAGTTAAAGGCATGCTAGGACCTCTTACTTTACTTTATATAAGTCTAAAGCTGTTCTGGGACACCATATATCAATTTATGTAAGTCTAAAGCTGTTCTGGGACACCATATATCAATTTATATAAGTCTAAAGCTGTTCTGGGACACCATATATCAATTTATATAAGTCTAAAGCTGTTCTGGGACACCATATATCAATTTATATAAGTCTAAAGCTGTTCTGGACACCATATATCAATTTATATAAGTCTAAAGCTGTTCTGGGACACCATATATCAATTTATATAAGTCTAAAGCTGTTCTGGGACACCATATATCAATTTATATAAGTCTAAAGCTGTTCTGGGACACCATATATCAATTTATATAAGTCTAAAGCTGTTCTGGGACACCATATATCAATTTATATAAGTCTAAAGCTGTTCTGGGACACCATATATCAATTTATATAAGTCTAAAGCTGTTCTGGACACCATATATCAATTTATATAAGTCTAAAGCTGTTCTGGGACACCATATATCAATTTATATAAGTCTAAAGCTGTTCTGGGACACCATATATCAATTTATATAAGTCTAAAGCTGTTCTGGGACACCATATATCAATTTATATAAGTCTAAAGCTGTTCTGGGACACCATATATCAATTTATATAAGTCTAAAGCTGTTCTGGACACCATATATCAATTTCTAAAAGTCTCAAAGTGCGCTGTGACCTCTTACATTACTTTCTACAAGTCTCAAAGTGTGCTGTGACTACTTAAATTACTATCTATATGTCTCAAAGTGCGCTGGGACCGGTTACATTACATTCTATAAGTCTCAAAGTGCGCTGGGACCTCTTACATTACTTTCTAAAAGTCTCAAAGTGCGCTGGGACCTCTTACATTACATTCTATAAGTCCTCAAAGTGCGCTGGAAACTTTTACATTACTTTGTAAACGTCTCAAAGTGCGCTGGAAACCTTTACATTACTTTCTAAACGTCTTACATCACTTTCTAAACGTCTCAAAGTGCGCTCGAAACCTTGACATTACTTTCTATAAGTCTCAAAGTACGCTGGGACCTCTTACATTACTTTCTGTAAGTCTCAAAGTGCGCTGGGACCTTTTACATTACTTTCTGTAAGTCTCAAAGTGCGCTGGGACCTCTTACATTACTTTCTATAGGTCTCAAAGTACGCTGGGATCTCTTACATTACTTTCTGTAAGTCTCAAGTTCTGCTGTGAACCTTTACATTACATTCACTTTTTTATCCTTTAACTCATTTTCTAAACAATTGTTTTCTCTCATTGTTCTCTCAATCTTCTCTCTGTATGTTCACTCATCTTCTCTCTGTATGTTAACTCAATCTTTCTCTCTCTATATGTTCACTCAATCTTTCTCTCTCTATAAAGGTTCACTCAATATTTCTCTCTCTATAGGTTCACTCAATATTTCTCTCTCTATAGTTCACTCAATATTTCTCTCTCTATAGGTTCACTCAATATTTCTCTCTGTGTTCACTCAATCTTTCTCTCTCTGTATGTTCACTCAATCTTTCTCTCTTATGTTCACTCAATCTTTCTCTCTGTGTTATCTCAATCTTTCTCTCTCTGTATGTTCACTCAATCCTTCTCTCTCCCTTTGTTCTCTCAATCGTTTTCTCTCATTGTTCTCTCAATCTTTCTCTCTGTTTGTTCATTCAATCTTTCTCTGTGTTTGTTCACTCAATCTTTTTCTCTGTTTGTTAACTCAATCTTTCTCTCTCTGTATGTTCACTCAATCTTTCTCTCTCTGTATGTTCACTCAATCTTTCTCTCTTATGTTCACTCAATCTTTCTCTCTCTGTATGTTCACTCAATCTTTCTCTCTCTGTATGTTAACTCAATCTTTCTCTCTCTGTATGTTAACTCAATCTTTCTCTCTTATGTTAACTCAATCTTTCTCTCTCTGTAAGTTCACTCAATCTTTCTCTCTTATGTTAACTCAATCTTTCTCTCTCTGTATGTTCACTCAATCTTTCTCTCTTATGTTAACTCAATCTTTCTCCCTTTGTATGCTCACTCAATCTTTTTTCTCTCTGTGCTCTTTCTCTCACTATGTCCACTCAATCTTTATCCCTCTGCATGGTCTCTCAATCTTTCTCTCTGTATGTTCACTCAATCTTTCTCTCTCTCAGCTTTCTCAATATTTTTCTCTCCATGTTCACTCAATATTTCTCTCTTTATCACACTCTCTCTGTATTTGCTGAATCCTTCTCTATCAATTCTTGTAATCTTCCTCTCTGAATTCTCTCTAACCCACATATACCTACGTTTCACATTTTCTCCCCCTCATACCCCGAACTACCACCCCCTCTCCTCTCTCACATACTTCTCCTCCCCCCCCCCTGTTCTCCCCTATCTTCTCCCCATCCAGTCTGTGTTGCACACACTTCACGTCTCGCGATACTCCCCCTACCCTATGAACATCGCTATCAACCCAACCAGATATATTGGTAACTATGACATAACCTCTGTAAAGTTCAACGACCGACAGGAAACGAAAATGCGGTTAAGCTGAACCAAAAAGAAAACCCCACTCAATTAAAAAAAATAATAATAATAACAACCCATATCGTTGGTTGGATCATCGACATATCACCCCACTGAGAACAATAGCAATAATAAAATGTATTTTAACTTGGCCAAACTCACTTCACCTTTGAACTCAGATTATCAGATAAAAGCTCATCGAAACAATACATTTAAAGTGAAGAGAAGTCAAGAGTATTATCGGAAACGGAAATTCAATTAAATGTCTAGAATGAGAGAGAAGTAAACGTGGTTACATGATAACAAGATAGTTATTTATTGTTTTGTGTATATAGAAACATCACAATGTTTAGAGTGCAGCAATTATTTGTTCAGTCTTTTTATTTAGATCAAAGATACAGATTGCCTTTTGGATGATTTCTGTGAAATCTGAAGTGGTTTCGAGATATGATTAATATCATGAAAGTTGTGGTCGAAATTGTAAATATTGTAATATATTGTCGTGTCTTACTACAATAGTAGTAGGAGTTGTAAATAGTGTAATATATTGTAATATATTGTCATGTCTTACTACAATAGTAGTAGGAGTTGTAAATATTGTAATATATTGTCGTGTCTTGCTACAATAGTAGTAGGAGTTTGTAAATAGTGTAATATATTGTAATATATTGTCATGTCTTACTACAATAATAGTAGGGGTTGTAAATATTGTAATATGCTATCTGTGAAGTCTTACTGCAATAGTAGTAGTAATTGTAAATATTGTAATATGCTATCTGTGAAGTCTTACTGGTGACAGGTACTGTATTTATGCAGAAAATATTGTAATATGCTATCTGTGAAGTCTTACTGTGACAGGTACTGTATATTATGCAGAAAATATTGTCATAAATAAACGCTATGGTCTTATTGCAATGGTGGTCGGGATATAAACCCATCTCCTTCGTCTTCCTGTCCTTAGGTCAAAGAGGGCAAAACCGTCAATTACCAACACATCTTGTGCCGGCTGTGATCGACAGAGAAGTTTATATGTGACCATCCATCACAGAGGGTCTACTGACTGACCCAAACTATTCATCTATTTTCACAGTCAATCGTCAGGTTGTTTTGTTTTTCTGCTTTATTTTTGCTTTCTCTTCAGATTCAATCGAATTTTGGTCCTGTTATTTAACAATGATGATGTCTGTGTACAAACTCTACAGTTGTCACTCATTTTGTGTCTTATTTGAACTCTACATTTGTCACTCATTTGGTGTATATTATCTTATTTTAACTCTACATTTGTCACTCATCTTGTGTACTTATTTTATTTCAACTCTACATTTGTCACTCATTGTGTGCATCTACATTTGTCACTCATTTTGTGCATCTACATTTGTCACTCATTTTGTGCATCTACATTTGTCACTCATTTTGTTTATTTTATTGTATTTCAACTCTACATTTGTCACTCATTTTGTGCATCTTTTTTTTTTATTTCAAGCTCCTGAGTGGTCCCCTCATACTTACTTCATGTTGCCACATTTTTCTGAAAATTATCCTCAGACAAGTTGCATGAAATGATCTCAATCTCAATGCTTCTTTATATGTTGTTCTTTATCATGTAGAACCATACAATTTTGGTTTGGGTTGTATGTGCGTATTTGGCCGTTCTCCAAATCGTGTTTAGATTGGCAACACTTATTCTGGCTTGTAAAGCACAGCACTAAAAAATGGTAATATGGTTGGTTACATTAGGCACATGGGAGCCGCGATAGCTCAGTGGTTAGTGAACTGGACTACCACGGACAAAGGGTAAGGTTCGATCCCAACCGACGGCTTCCGGGTTCACCCAGCCTTAAATGGGTATCGGATTTTTTCTGGGAAAGTAAAGCAGCACGGGCGTACTACCGACCACATTACCACAAAAATCATGTGCTGAAGGTCTGTAAAATATAGGCCCACTAACACCATATTTCCCTATACGCCACTTGGCGTGACGTGGGTACTTTACTTACTTACATTAGGCACATGTTGCAATTTGGGGGAATTAAGACATTTGTGCAGAGACATGATCACCTACATCAACAGGCACGATACTAAATAATATTGATATTCCTAGTATAAAAACATTATTTACCACGTGACCATGAACCGAGTCATCTTTTTAATTGAGTTTGCCAGAAATGGACTACAAAGGACAAGAGGTTGGTTTCGATCCCAACCGACAGCTTCTGAGTTCACCCAGCCTTAAATGGGTACCGGATTTTTATGGAAAGAAAAGCGGCACGGGCGTAATACCGACCACTTTACTCCACAAATCATGGGCTGAAGGTCTGTAACACCAAGTATGGTCACTAACACCATATTCCCTACACGCCACTTGCGTGACGGGGCTCTTTACATTTTTTTTTTTACTTGCCCAGAAATAGTGTTGTGCATTTCTAGAAGCTGAAACCTACTCATGACGTCATTGGAGTTGTCAGCGACCCACAGCTGATGGCTTGCGACAGGATCGGTGAACCAGAACCATCCAGACCTTACTCCACTTCTCCGTGGTGCCTCCTTAACAGACTAACCTGTCTAGTCTGGCTAAATGATCCAAAAGGGAAGACAACATGGTACTCAAGAATAACATGCTGAGTCGGATGTATTGGGCCGAAAGACGATAATATCAGTTGTTTTTTTTACTGCAACCTCAACACAACACAACCATACCCCACTTAACGTCTCTTAATGGCGGATGATGAGAAGGTTTATTTCTTTAGTCATCGGGCGAATGCAAACAAGCATTCCCAGTCGTGTTACAGAATTAGTGCTACTGGGCCAGGATTTTTTTTCTTTTTAGCTATCATCATCATCATGTGCCATACCGGTTGGCGTAGGCGATTATGTCCTTCCATATCTTCTATATACTGTGCATCGTATCTGTTCTGTTGTTGACTGTTTTCCATGCTATGACGCCAAGCTATCCAGTATATTCTCTCTTTATCGTCCGCGATCTCTCTTTCCCTGTATTCTGCCAGTTGTAACCAAATATTCCAACTTTCTTCTTCTCGTGATGTGCCAGAATAATGTTGATTGTTTCTTTCTGATGTTTTTTTTTTATGAGTTCTCTTTTTCAGCTATATGTGATCATAAAATAACAATCCTGATGTAGATATGCAATTTTATTTTTTTTTTTGCTGCCCATGGGATTCTCAACATTCTTCTGTAACAGAATGTACAGAAGACCATCACTGAGACTTTCACCGATTTATTGTTGGCCTGACGTCCGATTGTGCATGTTTCCCTTCAATATCAAACCAAATATCTTCACTATCAGATTTCAGTCCACGACCTACTGGCTGGAACAAACCAACCCCGTTTGAGGAAATGAAACGAAAAAGACGGCATGGGTGGATATGACGCACGCGGCAGGCCAACCACAACATTAGTAGACAAGCATTCACCTTGAACCCACATCATCATCATCAAGTGCCTTCACTGCAACGAAGGTTGGCTACTATGGAGCGCCATTCTGCTCTGTCTCTTGCGTTGATGGTGCAGGTTGTCACATGCTGATTGTCCATCTTTTGATGTCACTCGTCCATGTTAGTCTTGGTCTGCCTCTGCCTCTTTTACCTTGTATTTTCCCCTCCAGGATTACTTTTAGTAGGTTGTTGTGTCTTTTAACATGGCCCAAAAATCGCATTTGTCTAGTTTCAATTGTGCTTAGTAGTTGTCCTTTTCATTTTTAGTTGTTTTAAGACTTCATCGTTTGTTTTCTTCTCCTTCCATCCAATTCTACCTATTCTTCTATATATCCACATGTCAAAGGCTTTAATTCTCTGTTCTGTTTTCTTGTCTAATGCCCATGTTTCTGCACCATATAGGAATATTGAGAAGATGTAACATTTGCTATACTGAGTTAAAAAAAAAAAAAAAAGTAAAGTACCCGCGTCACGCCAAGTGGCGTATAGGGAATATGGTGTTAGTGACCATAAATTTTACAGACCCTCGGCACATGATTTTTAGGGTAATGTGGTCGGTATTACGCCCGTGCCGTTTTACTTTCCCAGAAAAAATCCGGTGCCCATATTAGTTTTAGCCCTGGTGTTATTTGTTTTGATGTTAGTATGTCCTTCATGACATTAAAATTAACTTTTTGCCATTCCTATTCTTTTGTTTATTTCAGTTGTACATTTTCCATCACTGGTTATAGTATGTCCAAGGTAGTTGTAGTTCTGAACTGTCTCCTGGTCTATTCCTTCAATTTTGATATCCACTTGTGGTTTTGGGTATTTCCTTTGTTTATGATCATAGTTTTTAGTCTTTTTGATATTCATATCTAGTCCATATTTTTTGCTTGTCATGTTTATTTCATTAAGTAATTGTTGTAGGTCTTTAGGATTTTCTGAACACACAAGGAAAGTGGAAACAGGACAGATCTAGGAATACGTGGAGACACAATTTTGAGACTGAGATGACAATGATAAACTACACATAGAGACGATAGAGGAAAAAAACGGACGGACAAGATTGTAGAGCTAGATTAGATTAGATTAGATTAGATTAGATTAGATTAGATTAGATTAGATTAGATTAGATTAGATTAGATTCCATTAGATTACATTATCATTAGATTAGAATATACTACTGATTCGGATGTACTTCATTTAATCTATAATTTTCCATCCATCCATCGATCCATCGATCCATCGATCCATCCATCCCCCATCCATCCATCATCCATCCATCCATCCATCCATCCATCCATCCATCCTATCTATCTATCTATCTTTCTACCTACCTACCTACCTACCTACCTACCCTACTTACCTATCTATCTATCTATCTATCTATCTATCTATCTATCTACTATCTATCTATCTATCTATCTATCTATCTATCTATCTATCTATCTATCTATCTATCTATCTATCTATCTATCTATCTATCTATCTATCTATCTATCTATCTATCTATCTATCTATCTATCTATCTATCTATCTATCCATCTATCTCTCTATCTATCTATCTATCTATCTATCTATCTATCTATCTATCTATCTATCTATCTATCTATCTATCTATCTATTGAGTTTATTAGCGGGTGATCATCACTTCACTTCAAACATGTCCATAGGTGCTCAGATCACCTCCTCAGCAAGTCTACCTACTACCTACCTACCTACCTACATATCTATCTATCTATCTATCTATCTATCTATCTATCTATCTATCTATCTATCTATCTATCTATCTATCTATCTATCTACTATCTATCTATCTATCTATCTATCTATCTATCTATCTATCTATCTATCTATCTATCTATCTATCTATCTATCTATCTATCTATCTATCTATCTATCTATCTATCTATCTATCTATCTATCTATCTATCTATCTATCTATCTATCTATCTATCTATCTATCTATCTATCTATCTATCTATCTATCTATCTATCGATCTTATCTATCTATCTATCTATCTATCTATATCTATCTATCTATCTATCTATCTATCTATCTATCTATCTATCTATCTATCTATCTATTTCGCTCTGCCCTCACTCAGATTGTCCCCAAAACAACAATCACTTGTGGTATTTAACAACAATGTTAGTACAGTCGCACCAAGCACTTGAATGAGTCACTCTCAATAACGAGCACTTGCCAATGAAAGCACTTGCCCTCGACGTAATACGCTGATCTCAGCTCGTAGTAAACATCGTGCGTGCATACAAACTTGGCAGAAACATAAGGAGGTAACGAGGGCGGGAGGCAGTTGGTGAGAGGTCGAGTGAAAGAAGGGCATTTAGAGGAGGTGAGGTAATGGTGTGTAGAAGAGTATAATAGATAGATAGAGAGAGAGAGACAGGGAGAGAGAGAGAGAGAGAGAGGGATACAGTATGTGGGTGTGGAATACTATGCCTGGGAGAGATAATGCATGAGAGTGCCCGTATGAAGAGTGTGGGAGAGTGTATGTAAATTAGAAAGAGTGTGGGAGAGTGTATGTTAGAAAGATTGTGGGAGAGAGTGTATGTTAGAAAGAGTGTGGGAGAGAGTGTATGTTAGAAAGAGTTTGGGAGAGTGTGTATGTTAGGAAGGGTGTGGCAGAGTGTGTATGTTAGAAAGAGTGTGGGAGAGTTATGTCAGAAAGAGTGTGGAAGAGAGAAAATATGTTAGAAAGCGTGTGGGAGAGTTATGTCAGAAAGAGTGTGGGAGAGAGTATATGTTGGAAAGCGTGTGGAAGAGTTATGTCAGAAAGAGTGTGGGAGAGAGTATATGTTAGAAATTGTGTGGGAGAGTTATGTCAGAAAGAGTGTGGGAGAGAGTATATGTTAGAAAGCGTGGTGTGGGAGAGTTATGTCAGAACAAGTGTGGGAGAGAGTATTATGATATAATTGTGTGGGTGTGAGTACGCTTGTTTTGAAGAGTGTGGGAGAAAGTCTGTAAGTTAAGAAGAGTGTGGAGTGAGTCTGTAAGTTAGGAAGAGTGTGGGAGTGAGTCTGTAAGTTAGGAAGAGTTTGGAGTGAGTATGTAAGTTAGGAAAAGTAAGGGAAGGAGTCTGTAAGTTAGGAAGAGTAAGGGAGGGAGTCTGTAAGTTAGGAAGAGTGTAGGAAAGAGTCTATAAGTTAGGAAGGGTGTGGGAGGGAGTCTGTAAGTTAGGAAGAGTAAGGGAGGGAGTCTGTAAGTTAGGAAGAGTGTAGGAAAGAGTCTATAAGTTAGGAAGGGTGTGGGAGAGAGTCTGTAAGTTAGGAAGAGTGTGGGAAAGAGTATGTAAGTTAGGAAGAGTGTGGGACAGAGTCTGTAAGTTAGGAAGAGTCTGTGAGAGAGTCTTTAAGTTTGGAAGAGTGTGGGAGAGAGTCTGTAAGTTAGGAAGAGTGTGTGAGAGAGTCTGTAAGTTAGGAAGAGTGTGTGAGAGAGTCTGTAAGTTAGGAAGAGTGTATGAGAGAGTCTGTAAGTTAGGAAGAGTGTATGAGAGAGTCTGTAAGTTAGGAAGAGTGTGGGAGAGAGTCTGTAAGTTAGGAAGAGTGCATGAGAGAGTCTGTAAGTTAGGAAGAGTGTGGGAGAGAGTCTGTAAGTTAGGAAAAGTGTGGGACAGAGTCTGTAAGTTAGGAAGAGTGTATGAGAGAGTCTGTAAGTTAGGAAGAGTGTGGGAGAGAGTCTGTAAGTTAGGAAGAGTGTGGGAGAGAGTCTGTAAGTTAGGAAGAGTGTCGAAGAGATTCTGTAATTTAGTTAGGAAGAGTGTGGGAGAGAGTCTATAATTTAAGAAGAGTGTAGGAGAAAGTGTGTAAGTTGAGACAGAGAGGCATGGAAAGAGCTTAAATAAAGATAAAGATTGAGTGTTGGTAGAGAAAGGGAGTGGAGTTTGTGTGGGTAAAAAAATGTGTTATTTAAATAAATTAAAGTAAAGCTGCAATGATGAGAAAAGTGAGAGCTATGACGAAAACAACAAAATGAATGAGAGAAATTGTTGATCACGGAGACATAGTAAGTAATATAGAGGATGGAGGCATTTACGTCACTAGTTAAATGTGGGGAGAGAGGAAATCTTGGATGAAGGGAGGGTGAGAAATGAGAGAGACAGTGTGTTAATATTGGATAGAATTTGAGACAAGGAGTAGGAATGAACCATACCAGAGAAATGAGGTAGATGTATAGACATTTGGAGAGAAATGAGAGAAAATGAGAGTTGGGGAAGGAGAGAACAATGATAGTGTTTAAGGAGGTAGACATGCAGGGAGGAGAAATAAACAGGAAGAGGGAAGAGGTTGAGTGGAAAGAATCAAAATAGGAGTGAAAATTAGAAAGAAGATTGAGGAAAGTGAGAAATTAAAATAATAGAGAAAATGAAAAATTAATTTGAGAGAGAGATGAAATAAAAAATAAATTAATCAATAAAGGGAGATAGTGAGAAACTGAGAAAAGTAACATGGGAAACAGTAAATGTGACCTCCCCTACATTAGCACAGGGAGGGCTTTGGAGAAAAGGAATTCACTTTTAATTTAGGGAGTGTGAGAAGCTAGGGAGGAATATGACCTTGACACCAGTGCGGTGTCAACAAAATTAATGCTTGTTTTCTTTTCAAGGTCAGGTCGCTGACAAACAGGGTCACAGGGAGGAGGGGTCGTGGGTTGGGTGATGTAAAATGGTAGTGGAGTATAGCAAGGAATGGTGGAGTATAGTAGTGAAGGATAGCAAGGAATGGTGGAGTATAGCAAGGAATGGTGGAGTATAGTAGTGGAGGATAGCAAGGAATGGTGGAGTGTAGCAAGGAATGGTAGAGTGTAGTAGTGGAGTATAGCAAGGAATGGTGGAGAGTAGTAGTGGAGTATAGCAAGGAATGGTGGAGTGTAGTAGTGGAGTATAGCAAGGAATGGTGGAGTGTAGTAGTGGAGTATAGCAAGGAAGGGTGGCGTGTAGTAGTGGAGTATAGCAAGGAATGATGGAGTGTAGTAGTGGAGTATAGCAAGGAATAGTGGAGTGTAGCAAGGAATGGTGGAGTGTAATAGTGGAGTATAGCAAGAAATGGTGGAGTGTAGCAAGGAATGGTGGAGTGTAGTAGTGGAGGATAGCAAGGAATGGTGGAGTGTAGCAAGGAATGGTGGAGTGTAGTAGTGGAGTATAGCAAGGAATGATGGAGTGTAGTAGTGGAGGATAGCAAGGAATCGTGGAGTGTAGCAAGGAATGGTGGAGTGTAGTAGTGAAGTATAGCAAGGAATGGTGGAGTGTTGTAGTGGTGTATAGCAAGGAATGATGGAGTGTAGTAGTGGAGTATAGCAAGGAATGATGGAGTGTAGTAGTGGAGTATAGCAAGGAATGATGGAGTGTTGTAGTGGTGTATAGCAAGGAATTATGGAGTGTTGTAGTGGAGTATAGCAAGGAATGGTGGAGTGTAGTAGTGGAGTGTAGAAGGGAATAGTGGAGTAGTGTAGTGTAACAAGGAATGGTGAAGTGTAGTAGTAGAGTATAGCAAGGAATGGTGGAATGTAGTAGTGGAGTACAGCAAGGAATGGTGGAATGTAGTAATGGAGTACATCAAGGAATGGTGGAATGTAGTAGTGGAGTATAGCAATGAATGGTGGAATGTAGTAGTGGAGTACAGCAAGGAATGGTGGTGTGCAGTAGTGGAGTACAGCAAGGAATGGTGAAGTGTAGTAGTGGAGTACAGCAAGGAATGGTGGAATGTAGTAGTGGAGTATAGCAATGAATGGTGGTGTGCAGTAGTGGAGTATAGCAAAGAATGGTGGAGTGTAGTAGTGGAGTATAGCATGGTATAGTGGAGTGTAGTAGTGGAGTATAGCAAGGAATGGTGGAGTGTAGTAGTGGAGTATAGCAAGGAATGGTGGAGTGTAGTAGTGGAGTACAGCAAGGAATGGTGGAATGTAGTAGTGGAGTATAGCAATGAATGGTGGTGTGCAGTAGTGGAGTATAGCAAAGAATGGTGGAGTGTAGTAGTGGAGTATAGCATGGTATAGTGGAGTGTAGTAGTGGAGTATAGCAAGGAATGGTGGAGTGTAGTAGTGGAGTATAGCAAGGAATGGTGGAGTGTAGTAGTGGAGTATATCATGGAATGGTGGAGGGTTGTAGTGGAGTATAGCAAGGAATGATGGAGTGTAGTAGTGGAGTATAGCATGGAATAGTGGAGTGTAGTAGTGGAGTATAGCAAGGAATGGTGGAGTGTAGTAGTGGAGTATAGCATGGAATAGTGGAGTGTAGTAGTGGAGTATAGCAAGGAATGGTGGATTGTAGTAGTGGAGTATAGCATGGAATAGTGGAGTGTAGTAGTGGAGCATAGCAAGGAATGGTGGAGTGTTGTAGTGGAGTATAGCAAGAAATGATGGAGTGTAGTAGTGGAGTGTAGCAGGGAATAGTGGAGTAGTGTAATGTAACAAGGAATGGTGGAGTGTAGTAGTGGAGTATAGCAAGGAATGGTGGAGTGTAGCAGTGGAGCATAGCAAGGAAAGGTGGAGTGCACTAGTGGAGTATAGCAAGGAATGGTGGAGTGTAGTAGTAGAATGTAGCAGGGAATGTCTGTTTTTGTTGTTGCGTTCGCCAGCTTTCAACTCTGACGAAGTCACTAGAGACTAGGAACTGTGTTTTGCGTGTTAACCCATTTTTCTGTGGCAGCCGTGTGCACATGGGTCCCTCGCCGCACAGGCAGATAACTCCGACTTCGGAGGTACTCATGTTTTTTCCGTCGATGAGTAACTGGCGTTTCAAGCCGGGAATCGCTGCTGAGACAAGAGGTGGTTGTCGCAGAGAGAAATCATAAATAAAAATTCCAACCGGTGTAGCCGAGATTTGAACCCACAACCTCTCTGTCCCGAGGCCGGCGTCTTGCCTCGAGACGAACCAGACGCACTGCAATGATGAGCCCTTTAGAATCCTGATTACTCTAGTGAATGTAGCCTACGACGAGAAGAACACGGTGCAAATTCCCTAAAGAGATAAAATTGCGGCTGACGAAGCAGTCCACATTAATGAGTAACATGGAAATAACTTGCGTCAAGCAAATCCAACAACGGTCATGAACAGCACCAGTGTGACGTAAAGCGCAGAACAAGCCTAGACGATGGAAGGTCGCATTCACAACAGTTGATTTGTCGAAAATGGTACATTGACGGCGTACGACATTGTTTTATCGGAGCAGATGTTATAAGTAGATCAGCATCTTGACTTTAACGCATATGAGTGCAATGGAGAACGGAAATTAATCAGACATTCAATGCACTCACTGCAGCGATCGAGAAAACGTGGACTAGATCAACCATCTTAAAAACGGAAGTCGGTCAGGGAATGTTTGAGTGTAGTTAGTAGTGGAGTGTAGCAGGGTATGGTTGAGTATAGTATTGGAGTGTAGCAGGGAATGTTTGAGAGTAGTAGTAGAGTGTAGCAGTGAATGGTGGAGTGTAATAGTGTAGTGTAGCAGGGATTGATTGAGTGTAGTAGTGGAGTGTAGCAGGGAATGGTTGAGTATAGTATTGGAGTGTAGCAGGGAATGTTTGAGAGTAGTAGTAGAGTGTAGCAGTGAATGGCGGAGTGTAATAGTGTAGTGTAGCAGGGATTGATTGAGTGTGGTAGTGGAGTGTAGCAGGGAATGGTGGAGTGTAGTAGTGGAGTGTAGCAGGGAATGGTTGAGTGTAGTAGTGGAGTATAGCAGAGAATAGTAGAGTGTAGTAGTGGAATGTAGCAGGGAATAGTGGAGTGTAGTAGTGGAGTGTAGTAGTGGAGTGTAGCAGGGAATGTTTGAGTGTAGTAGTGGAGTGTAGCAGGGAATAGTGGAGTAGTAGTGGAGTGTAGTAGTGGAGTGTAGCAGGGAATGTTTTGAGTGTAGTAGTGGAGTGTAGCAGGGAATAGTGGAGTAGTAGTGGACTGTAGCAGGGAATAGTTGAGTGTAGTAGTGGAGAGTAGCAGGGAATAGTGAAGTGTAGTAGTGGAGTGTAGCAGGGAATAGTTGAGTGTAGTAGTAGAGTGTAGCAGGGAATAGTTGAGTGGAGTAGTAGTGTGTAGCAGGGAATAGTGAAGTGTTATAGTGGAGTATAGCAGGGAATGTTTGAGTGTAGTAGTGGAGTGTAGCAGGGAATAATGATGTGTAGTAGTGGAGTGTAGCAGGGAATGATGGAGTGTAGTAGTGGAGTGTACCAGGAATGATGGAGTGTAGTAGTGGAGTGTAGCAGGGAATGATGAAGTGTAGTAGTGGAGTGTAGCAGGGAATGATGGAGTGTAATAGTGGAGTGTATCAGGGAATAATGGAGTGTAGTAGTGGAGTGTAGCAGGGAATGATTGAGTGTAGTAGTGGAGTATAGTAGGGATGATGGAGTATAGCAAGGAATGGTGGAGTATAGCAAAGAATGGTGGAGTATGGCAAGGAATGGTGGAGTGTAGTAGTGGAGTATAGCAGTTAATGGTGGAGTGTAGTAGTGGAGTAAAGCAGGGAATGTCTGAGTGTAGTAGTGGAGTGTAGCAGGGAATTGTTGAGTGTAATAGTGGAGTCTATCAGAGAATAGTAGAGTGTAGTCGTAGAGTGTAGCAGGGAATAGTGGATTGTAGTTGTGGATTGTGGCATGGAATAGTGGAGTGTATGTAATGGACTGTAGCAGGCAATAGTCGAGTGTAGTAGTGGAGTCGAGCAGGCAATAGTGGAGTCTAGCAGCGAATAGTGTAGTGTAGTAGTAGCGTGTAGCAGCGAATAGTGGAGTGTAGAAGTAGAGTATAGCAGCGAATAGGGGAGTGTAGTAGTAGAGTGTAGCAGCGAATAGAGGAGTGTAACAGCGAATAGTGGAGTGTAGAAGTAGAGTCTACCAGCGAATAGTGGAGTGTAGAAGTAGAGGTCTAGCAGCGAATATTGGAGAGTGGTATTTATGAAGAAAATGTTATCTGTTGTCTTTTCGGTAATTAGTACATCCCATTCGTGTTAATCTATCTTTAATCAGAGGATGTGATAACCTTGGAGACGTTTCCGTTGAAGGTCGGCACCTTCCGTTTTGTCTTTCTCTTGATCAACAATAAAGTGATGGTTAAACTACAGACAGAGATTCTTTCAGATGGGCTGTGGTGAATGTAACGTTCTGTGGGAGATCTGACTAGAGACAGAGATTCTTTCAGACTGGCTGTGGTGAATGCAACGTTCTGTGGGAGATCTGACTAGAGACAGAGATTCTTTCAGACGGGATGTGGTGAATGCAACGTTCTGTGGGAGATCTGACTAGAGACAGAGATTCTTTCAGACGGGCTTTGGTGAATGTAACGTTTTGTGGGAGATCTGACTAGAGACAGAGATTCTTTTAGATG